>PJEM01003687.1:0-176095 GCA_004023845.1 Helogale parvula | reverse complement strand
GCTCTGGAAAACAGTGTGGAGGTTCCTCAAAAAACTATCCATAGAACTCCCTTATGACCCAGCAATAGCACTGCTAGGGATTTACCCAAGGGATACAGAAGTGCTGATGCATAGGAGCACATGTACCCCAATGTTCATAGCAGCACTGTCAACAATAGCCAAATCATGGAAAGAGCCTAAATGTCCATCACCTGATGAGTGGATCAAGAAGATGTGGTATATCTATACAATGGAGTACTACATGGCAATGAGAAAGAATGAAATCTGGCCATTCGTAGCAAAGTAGATAGACCTCAAGGGTGTCATGCTAAGCGAAATAAGTCAGGCAGAGAAGGACAGATACCATATGTTTGCACTCAAAGGTCTAACAGGAGAACAGGAGAAACTTAATGGAGGACCATGGGGAGGGGAAGGTGGAAAGAGAGTTGGGGAGAGAGAGGGACGCAAAACCTGAGAGACTATTGAATGCTGAAAATTGAAGGGGAAGGGGGAGGGGGGAAGAGAGGTGGTGGTGATGAAGGAGGGCACTTGTGGGGAAGAGCACTGGGTGTTGTATGGAAATTTGACAATAAACTATTGAAAAAAAAAGAAAAAATAAAACAAGTGGTTTCTGCATAGATTTATATTAGTGTTTTGAAATGGAGATTTAAGAAATAATCTAAATAATTGATTCAAAATAAATCATTGTTTCTGCCATCTTTATAATCACTCCCTTGTCATTGACGAATTGTTTGCATTTCTCTCCCTCTCTGTCATTTCCTGACAAGACCATGACACTAGTTAAAAGTTAAGACTAAATATTCACCTACTTTACACCTAACATAGGTCTGCTGATAGGGAGAAAAACCTTCCAGTGCTAAGTAACCTTATTTCACGATCAGAAATATCAAATGAATATATGTTGGAAACTGACCGCCTTATCACCCTTGCTTAACATGTTAGTATTCCCTTACATAAAGATAACTATTTTGTACCAAATTTTTATTGAAATCTTCAAAATACTCTACCAGCCCAGTGCCTCACCTATCATCCATAACTACCATCACCACATACACATGATCATATAACCCAGAGACAGAGTAGCACACAAACTCTTAGCTGATATCCTAGGTTTGAGAATACCTTCCTTTTTTTTCCCACCAAATCTACTTTCTAGCACCTTCTCTTCTGTTACAATAAGTAAAATGTGCCCACTTATATTTAATGTCAAATCCTTTCCTGTGGGTCTGGATTTCAGTTCCCTCTCACATCCTTAAGGACTTTGCTATTGCAATTGTAATTTATCTCTTGAATTATTAATTTTATTTTTTATTACTTTTTGTCCTTAGCATGCAAACATACTCTCGTATATTCTATCCTAAAGATTCCACTCTTCATCTCATATTTTATAATGTTGACTCTCACTCACAGAAATTATTTCCAAAGAGTTGTTTCTATTCACTCTCTTCAAACTGGATACTATTTTCTTTTTTCAACTTGTCCAGTGATATATTAGTGTCCACTCTTTTGGTGAAATTGCTCTCATCAAAGTCATACAACCATCTTGTGTGCCACAAAATCTACTCATTACATTTTTGTTCTTGGTTTCCCCCCATTCTTAATAACTTCCAACATAATTGGTCAGTCTTTCTTGCTTGAAATATTCTCTTGAATTTTAAGACAATCAGCTCTCCCTTCTTGTGCATCCTGATAACATCCTTTTCCATCTCCTCCGCTGACCATTCTCCTTTGCTCAAACTGAATGTCTTGTTGGCTCCTGGGCTTCTGTAGGCCTTTTTGTTGTTGTTGTTATTGTCTCTGTATTGAATCTCTGCCTAAGTTCAATTATTCCATACAAGACAATTTTATAAGTACTCTGAAAGAAGTATGAACAGTAAAGTGAGGATATAATCATAAAACAGATGTTTCTCTAGTTATAGCCTTCAAATACCAACTAATGAATATCCTATAATAGTGTCTAGGGCAGTGAACACACCTTTCTAGTCACTTTCATCTATTTTACTATTCGGCCGAATTAACTTGGAAATTGAATCTCATATCCTATTTTATAATTGTTTTCTACCTGTCTTAAAACTCCTGAGGTGAAGAATACATCTAGTAGCACTTCTATGGCTCTCAGGAAACATGGAATATGCCTAGCACCTATTATTTCAACTTTGGAACTTTAGTCATTTATCTGGACAGCAGGATAGGAAAGCACAGGGCATCTTGCTACACACTTATATCCAATTGCCTACCTGACATTTCCCCTTGGCTTTATAATGGGGGTTAGGGGTGTCTGGGTGGCTCGGTTGGTTAAGCGTCCAACTCAGCTCAGGTCATGATCTTGCGGTTTGTGAGTTTGAGCCCCGCATCAGTCTCTATGCTGACAGCTCAGAGCCTGAAGCCTGCTTCAGATTCTGTATCCCCTTCTCTTTCTGCTCCTCCTCTGGTCACACTATGTCTCTCTCTGTCTCTCAATAATAAAGAAACATTAAAAAAATGTTTAATGAGGGTCAAAATAAAACTCTTAATTTCCCGGTCCCTCCCACAAATTTGTTTCTCTATCAATTTTTCATATCTCATTACATGTCACTATTATCTATGAAACTGGTCATGACGAAAACATAAGAGTTATCTTTGATTCTTCTTTACCCTTCACCCACCCTTCCTCCAATCCAACAACAAGTCTGTCATCTTCATTTTACATTATGCATTTCAAACTCATGTATCTTGTTTAGATCTCCAGGGTTACCAGCTTAGTCCATAGCACCAACCTTTATGTGTCTGTTGCAATAACCCACCAACTGGTCTCCTGTTTCCATTCTTGTTCCTGGAATCTATTTACTGCATTCTAGAGAGAATAATGTCTTCAGTGTGAATCTAATTGTCACTCCCCTCTCATAAGCTTGATGGTTGCCTGTTACACTCTGGACAAAATGAAAACTCCTCACCATGAGCCAGTCTCATAAGTCTTCTTTCTGTTGTTTGAAAATAAAGTAGTTTTAACTTGGAGCCATAGTTCTTGCTAGCCTCTCCCCCCGCAGCACTCTATGACCATGTGTATTCATAGCAGTCTCTCTGTCTCTCTCTTAATACTTAGAATATCTTTCTAATAGCAGGTTAAGACTAGTTAAAAAGGCTTAGATAAACATAAGATTTGAATAGACTTATTATTGATTTGAAAATCAACTCTAACTTTGACTCAGAAACACTGTAGGAATGTCTTTAATAGAAACTAATGGGGAGGTACTTAATTCTCCTTTTTGCAACCAAGAAAAAGATATTTCCTTAAACAACAGACTATAAGAATTGTTAGATTATAGAAAATATTCCACTGACAGACTTCATCTTTCTTTAAATATTGATCTAGGTGAAAATCAATGTCTTTTTTATTTGAAATTTGGTAGTTAAAAAGTCAAGCTTAGGATACAGTCTTTTAAGAGCTATAGAAAAATTGTCAAAGCCAATGTTTTACTAAGTTGGTAACTATAACTGGATAATAAGTTATATATAACTATAACTGGATAGTATCCCAAAGTTATAGTGATAGAAGTTTAAACTGAAACTAAGACCCTGATCCCTTATTTCTTAGTCACTAGTTCATTTCCTGACACTTGTTTTGAAAATTCAGGTGTTTTTGTTTTTGTTTTTATAAAGTGACTACTTTGGGCTTTTTCTTCTAGATTTGTTTGATTACACTGAAAGGATCCCGAGAAGGTGACATTTTAGGTGGATCTTAAAGACCCAAGAGACACTTATCAAATTATAAAATGTTTGGAAGCTGCTCCTGAACTGAGAGTTTCAAGGTAAATCATTCAAAAGCTCGTTAGCAGTCTGAAAAGTTGTGAGTTTAGGATACTGGAAATGCAGATTAATTGGCGAAAGTGATGTGGCTTTAAAACCTAACATCGTGTATATAGCCAGAAGATTCTTTATTTTTTGACTGACTAAACAGATGCCTTTATCTTTCTACATATCTCTGTTTGCATCCATCCAAAATCTATCTTTTTGGTCAAAGAAGATTGAAGAATGCCTGAGGAAAAGTATTGGAGACAAGTCTGGAAAAGAGGGAGAAACAGATTATGGAGGCTGATACTTCTTTTTCTGGGATAATATAGGTTTCATTCTTTATTATTATTTTTTAAAATAAAGATTATTTATTTTTGAGAGACAGAGAGAGAGACAGAGCAAGGGGCGCAGAGAGGCAGAGAGAGAGAGAGAGAGAGAGAGAGAGAGATTGAGACCCAAAATCTGAAGCGGGTTCCAGGCTCCAAGCTGTCAGCACAGAGCCCGATGCAGGGCTCGAATCCACGAGCTGTGAGATCATGACATGAATCAAAGTCAGACGCTCAACCCACTGAGCCACTCAGGTACCCCTAGGTTTCATTCTTTAAACAGTAGGAATGGAACAAGAGTCTCAAATAGTCAACTTTATGAAGGATGAGAAGATCAACTAGTAGAAAAGCTAAGGTTAACTGGTGGAGACTGACATAGTGAGAGATTTTGGGAGCTCATGGTTTTGTGAAGGTCTAAATTAAGGCAATGAAAAAGGAAAGATTAAAAGAAACAAAATTCAAGAGTGATTTCTGAGGCCAGAGAAGATGTAGAATCTACAGACCTTGTCAACTGAATGAGAAGCTGAATCTAAAATCAAAACAAGTTATATAGATGATAAGCCCTTGGGTTAATAGGAACAACATATTTAGGAAATAGTAACACAAGCAGTGAAAGAAAGTGATTTATTTGAGGACTGCAGGAGGGAGGTGGATAACAGAATACATTTTTAGGCAAGTATCTGTAGACTGATGTGAGATTAAACTAAATGTCTTTTATTAGGCAAGATTTTAAAAAAGCACTGTGAAACAATTTTTTCATTAAAAATAAATCTTTAAACATTATGAGAACTATTTACAATACATACAATATTTTGAACATTACTAAACATGAAATTCTAAGTTTCAGCCAAATTTAAATAAAATTCTCAATCAAATTAGCTTTATTATTGTTCTAAACTTTTTGAAAATTATATCACTGGTTTACTAATTCTGTGAATTCATTCTTAGGACTCCTCCTTGTATTCTGAATTCATGTTTCTTCTGGAATATGCACACCAACTAACTATGGGGTTTTAGTGAGTCTTCACTGATCAGTATGAGTTTGTAACTGTTCTCTGTTAAGAGGGAAATTTTAGTTATTTGGACTAAAAAACCTCAAGCTTAAAATGACCTTAGGGCTTGAAGCTATTTCTAAGTAATATCTTAAGTGACCCTTAAACTATGTTTACTTTGTTCTGACTCATGTTTGCTTGAGGTTGACATATAGCAAAAATAGATATTTCTGTCTTTTTTTTCTTCCAATGTCAAGTTAGAAGAAAAGCTATTAGAATTCTAGGTATCTTGCTTATTTTCAAAAGCATTCTTGGAATAATTCCATACACAAACTTTTATTTGATGATCATCTACTACTTTAAAAATGATTTAAAAGTCCAAGCCTATGGAACTTACAAAACGTCACGGTAATTTCACCCTTCCCAAAGCTTTCTGTACAACTTTATGAAGTTTATCATTCTATGTTTGGGGAAAATATACAGTGGGACAAGCTGAAGTCCCAGAATAAGAAATAAATCATTTATGGTAACATTAACAGGCCATTCCCAACAATCACCAAAATTATTCTTGGATGTAGGGACTTGTGAATTTCTTTTAGCTATTATTTTGCACCATGGAATGAAGGGGTTATATAAACAATGCCTGAGAATCTCAACTGCAAGGACAATGTTGCTTCTGAGACAGGGTTTACTGATAAATTCTGGCTGTTTGTTAAAATTAGCCCTAATCTAGCTCTGAATTTCCTTTTCTCCAGGTGCCCAATGGCATAATTATCTACTCTGCAGGGAACTCCATGTTAACAGCTTTAAGTATATGTGTATGTATATATACATATATATAATTTATGTATTTATTAAATTATATGTACATTTTTAAAACATAGTAAAAAAAAGAGACTCCCACATAGAACAGTGAGACATAACAGCTATTCTTGAGAAGTTTCTTATCTAGTAGTAGACAGAGGGTTAAAAAACACCAACATTGAATAGCTCAGAAGTGGTGGAAAGAAATGAAAAAGGGATCAAATTTGACAGCACCCACTTCCCCACAAAAAGTCCTTAAGAAGGACAAGGTAATCAGTTTGCTTAGTTAATAAACATTTTAAAAATTTTTAAAAAATCAGAGGTGATATTTTTTAAAGTAACATGCATTACTTTTACCTGACTAAAATTTTATTCATTCTTTTTTTGCAGCCAATAGAGAAAATATTAAAAAATAGAAATAATACACAAAAGTCATTTCTAATACTAACTGAAGATAAGCACACATCCTTTTGTTTCTTTTTGGCTCTTGCTCCTATAATTATCTAATTCTACAAATTTACTGCCTTCATCTCTGAGTGGATACTGTGGTGTGCCATCCAGATGCCCTTCAGCCCTGAGACATTCTTGCTTCTGCTGTTGGGAGTGTTGGAACCACAGGCCCATAGCTGAGTGGCTCTTTCAGAGTCACTCTCAGATGAAGAGATCCCTGTAAAAATGAATCCCCTTTTCCAAATGCCTTGTAGTTGAACTCTTTCCTCAGCTCAGTTCTGCTACATTTCCTTAAAGGTATTGATCCAAGGCACTCCTTACAAAGCTTCCTGCAAGCAAATGTCTATATCACAACCTTGTTTCCCAGGAATCCTCATTGAAGACCCTATTCAAGTGATTTTTTTAATCGGTTTCCTCTCACGTGAAAATATGCATCACCAACTCAGCATTACTAATTGAAACTGATGTATAAAATATTTTCAGGGACTTCATGGTCTTTCATCCTATGAATATATTTACTTAAAATTCCCTATTATTGAACATTGAAGACAAGGAATTCAGAAGATACACGAGAGTAGCAGGAAGGGAAACATTGGACATAAAGACTGGCAGGTTAATTGGGCAACTGTAGGATAGAAATACACATTTACCTTGACAAGAATGATAAGGTAAGACATGCAATTGACAATGGAGCCCTGAAGCCAAGGTAAAAAGTTAGAGTTAGAATAATGAAGGGTAAGTAGATTATTTGATTTAAGAAAAAATGGGGGATAGTTATTTCAGAAGGTACATGGGAATTAAGTACAGTGGAGATAACCCGGCGGCAAGGAAGTGCCTAGGTCTCTAGTGCTCCTCCTCATGTGGAAGAGAGAGACTCAGATGGCTGGGATAAAACGTTGGCTGTTAAGTTGGAAAGGTATGCTCAAGAAACATATAGACCCCCCCAAAATGTCAAGGCTTGGTGATAGATTTGATCTAGTGAGAAAAATAGAAAGGGAAAGGAAAATGATGATAAAATATTTAGCCTGGGGGACTGGAGGAAGATAAAGCTTTTAATGGTTGGTAGCAAAATTCAGAAAGGGTGACTGTTGGTAGCAAAAGATGATTAACTTACCATCTGTTAGGTTAAATTCTTGGTGTAAGGATTTGCAAGGGTAGATAATATAGGGTGGGAAGGATAAATATATGTTTTCTTATCTGTGTAAGAGGTGCAAAAAATTCAAAAAGATTTTTAATTGTAGCAAAGTGGAAAACAAAGTCATGTCATAGCAACTAGAACATGTAGGCAAGCACAACACTGGGGTCTTCTCAAAACAGCAATCAGTATATTAACAGAAAGAAGTCTTACCTATTGAAACAAATTGTGTGTGTGTGTGTGTGTGTGTGTGTGTGTACATATATATATATATAATACACATATATTCTTTAAGAATATTAAAATTGTACATTTCTCCTACAACCTTGAAAACTAAGTATAGAATATTACATTTCTTGGGACAATAAGCAGATCTCTTATTTATAGAGAAGTAAGTGTACTATTTAATCAATACTAAATTTTCTCATAATAACAACAGCATAGACAAACTTAATAACTAGACCAGTTTTGTCACATTTGGATGTAATTCATAACATATACTTGATATGAAATATAAGAAGATAAAGATTATTTGATGAATGAAAGAATAATCAAAGCTGCTTTGAAGAATTAGCATAGAATGTTAAATTCTTGATACATTACTCATTTTTAAACTATTTTGACTATAGAGGATAGTGTTAATTGGTAATTTATTAATACAATCCACTTATCTCTGATCCTCATCACAATTTGCCCACACAGTCTATTCATTCTTTCCCTCCGTAGTGTTCTTGTATACTACATGAAGTTCTGGTCTTCCAGGCTGATGTTGGCTGCCTAAGAAGTTATTTGAGAGCCCCTCGTTTCTTTCCTTGCTTCAAAACCCTACTGAGATAAGGGCAACATTTAGGGACCAGGAGTTCAACCTTTCAATGTTTCAAACCTACAGGTAAATTGCCAAAGTTGTACCAGTTTCTCTGCAGCCTTAGTGAGTCTAAGGGACCTTACACTGTGCAAAGAAATAGAAAAAACACTTTTATAGGCCACCTTATATTTTGCAATCTTGCTTCTTGAAGCCTCTCTTTACTCCCACAAAATAATACCCAAGAAAAAGCTTCCTTTGTTTTTTTCCATAAGGCCCTGATGCAAGTTCATGATATCTGAGAAAATTACCGTGGTGTCAAGCCCACGATTTCCTCTCTGTTGCATCTACCTCTTAGCTCTTTCCTACCCAATATCCTTAATAAAAAGGACTCAGAGGGGTGACACCAGCAACATGACTGAAGAAGACACCCTTCTTTGTAGCCCCAATTCGTAGACAAAGTAAGTGTCTTTGTGGGAGCTTTTGTTTTTTCCCATCAAGTAATTTACTAACTCTTCCGTATTCTGTATCTAGTCACTTTATTCTTAGGTTTAATAGACATTTCCAAAAAGGATTATGTGATGCCCAGGAAATTCAGGGGCCTATGAACTGGCTGCAGAAAGTTTCCTTGAATGTGATATTTATAACAATTCTTCTCAGTCTGCGTACACATGGAGCTAATCCTTGGAGTAATCCTGCAAGCCCATGAATCAATTATATGTGCTGTAGACAGAAAGCCTAGATAGTCCAGGACACACTGAAAGTAAGAGAAAAGAGAGAGAAGAATCCTTTTCTTCATACCACCTGAGAGTCTTAACCTGTGGCTGCCTTTAAGCCTTTGAATCTAATCTTAGGACATCTTTGAGACAGGTTGCCCTTTCTCCTCATTCCCTATTATACATTGTTGCTACCACTTATGTATATCTTGTTTCCCCAAAGTTTCCTTTTGGGGTAGTAATCAGGAAATTTTAATTTCAGGAATGAAGGACAAGATACAAAGTGATCTGTCTTTTCTTCTTCTTTTTTTGGACTATGAAGCTGTTCTACCTGTTCATGTTAGGCAAGGAATCTTGGCTGAAAGATGCTCTTTAAAGACCTGGAGTGTTGGATTGTATGTCAAGACGGTTGTATTCAGGTTTCTTTGGTGCTACTGTTTGAAAATCCAAAGGCATCCCGACTGTGCTATATCTTTCCATTTTAATGTAGGAGAAATGATCCCTGAGTCCTCTCAGACAATATTGTGTGACCGAATTGGAACTTCCACTAGAAATATTTAGAATTCTCACTCAAAGCTGCAGGTCTAAAAACATTTTTAATAATGTTATTTCTATTATTTTATAACTGCTGTGTTATTATATTTGTTGCTATCGTTATCACACCAGTATCTCTTAAATTTTATTTTTTAAGTGAACTATTTTTGACACACAAGCTAGTCTTCATCTGATGCTGGAGGGCTTTGAGAAACACTGCTGGTAAGTGACCCTCAATCCCTGACAGGAATCTTCAGGACAAAGGACTTGCTGCCTCTTGAGGAAATAAATCTGTACGGAAAAAAAAAAAAAAGATGTTTTACAAGTAAGGAGCTCACTGTTTGGTGAGAAGACTAGAAAAGAAAATAGATAATTATAATATTTGGGAAAAAAGAAAGTACTAAACAAATTTTTAACAATCATCTGCTTTTCAAAGGATCTAAATAAAATTAAAATATAAACACCTGTACTTTCAAAATTAAAGCAACTCAAACTTGATCAAGAATACACTTATTGGGGGACCTGGGTGGCTCAGTTGGTAAAGCAGCTGGCTTTGGCTCAGGTCACGATCTCACGGTTCGTGGGTTCGAGCCCTGCTTCGGGCTCTGTGCTGACAACTAGCTCAGAGCCTGGAGCCTGTTTCGGATTCTGTGTCTCCCTCTCACTGACCCTCCCCTGCTCATGCTGTCTCTCTCTGTCTCTCAAAAATAAAGAAAAAACATAAAAAAAAGAACTAAGAATACACTTACTATTTAAATAAAAATAAACCATAGTATAATTTTAAATAACAAGTTCTGCTACTTTATTTCAAAATTATTGAATGTAGAAATATTCAACAAATTCATAATTTCAAGGGACATTTCTATTCTGAGACGCAATAATAAATTAGAGATTTCAAATGCTACTTTGTGTACTATGGGTTATCTAATTAATAGCTGATGACTTCACTCTAATATGACTGGACGGTTAACAGTAATGATTTAAAAAGATATAATAATGTAAAATAATATTAATAATGTTTCTTTTCTGTTTTATTCAAAAAATCAGTGAATTATTATCATTTGTAGCATCTTTCTTTGAAAATTATCAAAATACAGCAAATGTTTTTTACTAACATCTTCTAATAAATTTTGATAATGCACATATATGAGTAAATGTGACACATATGCATGTTGCATAGAAAAAAAAACAGGAAAACATCAATGCCCAGTGGTGTTGGAAAATAGTCATTAATGAGTAATACAGAAGAATAAATAAAACCCATACTGTATAATATTTGTAAATAGCTTTTAATTTACTTCATATCTATGTTAACTCTTAATTAATTAATGATATTTTTATATTGAGGTCTTAATTTATCTCATAGAACCTATAGTCTGTCTTAAAATATCTTGCATTCAAAAATCCCTTCCATTATAAGCAAGGGCTCCTTCCTGGCATAGATGAAGGTAGCTTTTGTATTTATCAGCCTGATAGTTCAAAAAATGTGCAAAGAAAGCCCATTTTTACTGTAATCAATAACAAGAAGAAATTAGCTATTAATTTCAAGCCTTTACCTGCATTCATCCAGCATATTATATACATTATTTCATATAATTCTCACAACATCCTTATAAGAAACACACATTAATGGTCAGTGTTGCAAAGAGAATAAATGAGTTGGGGGAAGATGAAACTCGCCCATGGTCCTGGAGTCCTCAGGATTCAAACCTAAGTGGACGTAATTCCATAGCCAGCGCGTCCAGCTTCTGCATGTTGGCTGTCTCCGCAGCCCCACCTTCCTGCCCGAATACTGTATCATAAATCTCGCCTGTGAGGTTTTCACAAATCTCTTGTCATCTTTCCAAAGACACCAGATCTGGACTGGCAGGGCAGTGCATACCATCTAGCCTGATGGAATCATCTTACAATATAAAATAAAGTTTTTACAGCAATATGGGGAATACCTTCTCCATATCATTCCTCCTTACATCTCTGTTTCTTCTTTTCCATTACACTTGGATGGGGAGATTGCACCGACGCTGTGTGTGAGGAGGACACTGATTTCCTTCCTCCTAAGGAAGGACTACCACAAAATATCGTGTGTCAATACGTTTGAATAAATAACCGATTCTATAACCGAATACAGCTTATTTTTTACAGGCAAGAGTATCTTCACATGTGAGAGAGGTAAAAATATATGATGAAAGCGTGCCAGTAACAGGAGAAAGAATAATTTTAAAAATTTTGGTCTAACTTGCTTCCCCCTGTTTGCAGCTGTATTTATTAATTTTTAATAGTCACCATTATAACTGCCTTGGTGACAACAGTAATAACTTGTCTCACTGAAATCTTCAGAACAGAAATCTTTGCTTTGCCAAACTAAGCAATTCTGCATTTCCCATCATGCAGGTTAACTCTCTAATAATGGTATATCATCACCAATTATGCTCCTTGAAGACACATATTTCAAAGTACCATTTCTATGCCACATAGGAAATATCATTATTGCTTGAGACTGATATTTTTTTCCAAAATACAATTTTCAGTTTTGTTTGCAAAAGAAAATGTGTATAGGATGTCTGGGTGGCTCAGTCAATTAAGCTTCCAACTCTTGATTTTTGGTTCTATCTCATGGTTCATGAGATCGAGCCCCACATAAAGCTTCGCATTAAAAGCAAGGAGACTGCTTGGGATTCTCTCTCTCTCTCTCTCTCTCTCTCTTCCCCTCTTCCATGTGTACTCACACTCTCAAAATATAAAAAAGTAAAATAAAATAAAGAAGATGTGCATGTGTATGCGTTTTCTTCATTTTCTTTTTGCATTTATAGCAATTTCTAGTAGAGTAAGAGTAATGTTTCAACAGTTTTGTTAATTCTAGATGGACAGAATCCAACTGTGTATGGCACGCATAGGTATATATGTATAGTATGATATAGTATGCAAACATACATGGTTATACACAGTACATATCTCTGGTTACGCATTAAGTGAAATAAAATCACCCAATCATGAGTGATTTGATGTATAATATTAGATATTCTGTAACTCAGAATTGATTTCAATCCAGCTTGCAGGGCACAGTGAATTGAGGGGAATTAGTGTGATACTTTGAAACAGTCTTCTAATCCTTTCGCTTGAGAGGGGACATGGCATTTAGGTAAATTAGAAAGTAGAGGGTGCTGGTGCCTTTCAGAAGAGGTAAAACGCTCCACTTGGTACTAATGTACATAAAGCAATTAGTTACTTGTCATGATGGGTGTTCCCTAAGGCAGTGCACTTTCTCCATTAGTATTTATATCTACACGCCATTATACGCTGGGTAGCAGTAAATAGATGAGATAGGCTCAGAGAATTAGTCCAGTCATTGCCATCAAGAAAAGAGATATTAGCAAACATTATTAGCATACAGGTGGAGCTGGATCATTTAGTTTCTAGTGGGATATTTATTTTTAAACGCTTGCTGAGAATGCAACATTTAAAACTGATTAACCCTTAGAGATGAAGCTATTTCTTTATTGATTAGTAAATATTTTTGGCGACTGAACGTGATCATGACAGTTTTGTTAGAAGTCATCTCCTCTCCCTACCCTTCCCTGAATACCCTGCCTGCTCAGTTCGAAAATTCAAAGGTTTCTTGTATCTGACATTTCCTTCTAAATATATTCCCTCCCCCCTTTCTCTTCCTTCCTCTCTTTCTCTCTCTCTGTCTCTCTTCCTTCACCCAAAGATCTTGAATATTCATGTCTTAAAATATAATCTATTTTCAATTTGGTTCTCTTCAAATATATGTTCTATTTAAAAAGCTATTAAGTTTTGATTCATCAGCTTTTCCAGTGAAATTATTAAAGCATAATCTGCCTCATTCACCAGACTTGCAGAAAATATTTATGAGTGTCTCATCTCTTCAAAGTGCTGAAAATTATCAGAGAGGCTGTCCTCTGGGCTAACTCCCAGAGGGTTCATATTTTGTTTAGAGCCCGCCACACCGTATGACACTCGCCTGTCTATGGGTCTCTCTCTCATAATTGTCCACAATGCATTTTCAGGCCAAACAGAACAAACCTGGTAAATAATACCAGAACACGGAAATGCTGAAACCCTGAACCAGGTTCTTATTGATCTGTGTCTTAAACATTTGAAAACATTCTTAGTTATCATTCATTTAAAAAGCATGACTCTTTTCCAAATAAGTTCTCATGCTCCATTATGGGAAAATGGCTAAAGTAACTGGTTAATAGTCTTACGGATATCAGACTTATTTTTATAAATATATTTTTAAATATAAAAACTAAATATTTTATATTGAAATCGATTGGTAACATTACCATTTAAGTCAAGTCATTGTTTTATTATATACTTAGAAATCCAAGTGTTATGTGCAGAAGGTAATTTAAATACAAGGTAAATATAAGTTATCTGCCATAGAGAAGTTTTGGATTTTGAAGAATTTATTGTGTCACCACCCACCTACGATAATTTGGGGATCAGTACATATACGATATTTGGTAATCAAAAGTTATCCACGACTTAAAGTATGCACCATTTCTCTAAATTATACATGCTAAACCTTGGAAATTAACTATCATAAGAATGAAATGAAAGTCACCTTTACTTATTATATTATTATGCCCACTTGGAGATAGTACATAGATTAAAGAAAATTGGATTCTCCACTATAAATATATAACTCCTAGCACAGACCGACGAAGATGTTGCTGCATGTGCATTGGTGCTTAAATTCTTCTTCTGTTCATGGTCCCTGCACAGTATTGCAGAGTCGGTGCAGTCAGAACAGAGGACACATGTGATGTCCTTGGATGATCTTTTCTATTGTGAATGTTGGGCAGGGAGAATTTAGCCTTGAGTATGTACTCAGGACAAAATCTATAGAGAATAAAAAGGACTGAATAGTCTGGAAGCATTTCTAGATCAACATCCTTCAAAATAACTCACAGAGAAACATTCTTGACAGAGAGATTTAATACTGTGCATGATGAGCCACTCAGGACAGGGGCTAAGGATTGTCAGCTTTCTCTCTAACTATAAAATCCTACACACTCTTGTTTCACTGCTGTTTTCCCAATATTAATTATAGATATGTGCTTCCAAGCACTGCGTCGGCCTCAAGAAAAGTCTTATAAATTAGCTAATGTAACAGAGTTGATTAAATAGTGAATCACTACTATCTACTGAATATATTGTTGCTGTTTTTCCAAGTAATTCAATCACCGCAAGCATGATATCAACTATATCTATCAATTTCAGGGTCAACTATAAAAATCCCAAGCCATTTTTTCTATATGTTATGTTATTAAACAAATCATTTTCTAAGTTAGCATAAAAAAGTCTATTCCAACCTGTATAAAATGTCTCCAACTCTTTTCATCTATGGTGACACAATGAGATAAGATTAAATATTAAATCTGTTCGAACTACTTCATTTAAATATTATTTTAAAACTTTCTTTACAAAAGTAAAGGCATCGATTGATTTACGGTTTTCTCCTGGAGGTCTTCACCGCCATTGTGTTTCAATGGAGGAGAGAAGTGAATTTGGAAATTGGCAAACATTCCATTTAACAGATTTTTACTAAGCAGTTACTCAGAGAAAAATACACTGTTCACACTGGCTACATAACTTGTGGGGTTCAGTGTAAAAGGAAAATGTAGGGACCTTTATTCAAAATATGATAACTTCAAGATGGAGAAGGCGGGGCATTAAACCAAGCCCAAGGCTCTACTGAATGTGTGGCCCGATGTGACAGCAGAGGTCACTTGCTTATGAAGCTGGCCTGGCTTCTGCATGATAGGGAACACCAAAAGAGGAATATGACATTTCTGCCCCACATAGAATTGAGGAAGGGCACAAGGAGGTTTATTGTGCTATGTTTTACCTGGAATCTAACCCAACTGATTTCTTTTTTCCTTAGAGATTCAAGAAAGGCTTATAACAGGATTCTGAAAGGTACGCTGGGCTTAGCATGGGGAGAATGAGGAAATAAAATTATTTTTGACAAAGGCATGTAACGGAGCAGAAACGTAGGGAAAGAAAAAAAGCAAGTTGTGTTGGATACAGTGTGTAGGTCAAGTTCATGTAGAGTAGACAAGAGTGATAAAATTATAGGTTGGGATCAAAATAAAGAATTCTATGAATGCAGGAGAGTGAGTTTGAATTTCACTTTGTAAGCAAATGGAAGCCTTTAAGTAACATGATCACAAACAGGCTGCAGGATGAAACGGGAGGAGAAGATGAGCAGAGATACCGGGGTCCAGGGTCTAATTAGTAAGCCAGTTACACTAGTCATCAGGACCTGAATTAGGGAGCCAGCTCCGGACATGGAAAACAAGGAAGAGGGATAAAAAGCATCGCAGTGAAGTGTTGTTATACACGAGGAGCAGCGGAGGATTATTTACACGACCATGATTCTCACGCAACTCAGCAAAAAAGAAAAAGCAAGGCTCTTGGACAATTCAGAAATCGTTCACTGAAAAACTGGAAGAGTCTATTAATAAATTTAGAAGTAGGAAATGCACAGTGTAATAAGAAGGAATTATTTGGCCATATACCAAGGGATAATAATTTTAATGTGGATAATTATACTATTTGAGAGCATGGTGGTTCCATCTGTGAGTAGGTCATGGTAAAGAAAAAAATATTTTTATGTTGTTATCTGTTTCTTTCACAAGACAATCAAGGAACTTGTATATGCCTTATATTGTCTGCATTGAAAATGTTCTCAGCAAATTTTGTAACATCTCTTTCTGTATCAAGTGCTATTTGGAAGCAATAATAATTATCTTTTTTTTTGAATCCCTGAGCCCCTCCTATTCCTCAAATCCACACACATGTGTAGATCACTTACAAAGCACCAGTCTGTGGAAAGCAATAGAAGGCTGGGACAGCTAGAGGAAAGAGAAAACAAGTCTTTGTGAGTGACAAGAAACCAAAGTTTTCCTCACAATGATCTTTGCACTGAATCTTTAGAGGAGCAATTTTTCTATTCATGAATGTATATGTGATGGTCTGCATAAGTTAAAATGGCAGGGACGTTGTAGCAAACTATTTTTTTTTACAGATCTTCCAAAGACAAATGTAGCAAAATCAAATACATGAATAATAACAAAATATTTTCTGTTCATTGTTTGTGTACCTTTTTGCCAATAAAAGTGGACAAAGCGGTCTTTCAAAATTACAGATACAGTAGACTGCAAGCATAGAGACGTACTACTTGCAGATTTTTTTTTCTGATGCGATTTTTTCATTGTATAAACTTAAATCTCTCTCTTTTTTGTTGGCTCAAAGTCTCTGTTATGTACACATTTATAACACGCTTGAATATTGCCAAATTGAGCCATGGATATTTTGGGACAAATATTGGGGCAAGTTATGTTCAATACTGATGTCTGTACCATTTAAACAATGGAAGCATCAGGTAAGTAACAACGTTTGGACAGCAAGTCAATATGACTATGAAAGGTCTCCAATAATGAGCAAATTCAGACCAATACACAGTTTGAGTATTTGGCCTCCTTATTGACAAAGGTTGCTTTCAATCACACTGTATCTATTACCATATCAATCATCACTCTAAATGAATACAATGTTATCATTGACAAAGACATCACTTAAGCTGAGAAAGTAAAGATTCTAAATAACAAAATAATGAAAGGTAGGTTGTTCACACCAGGAAAATGAAAAATATACCTTCAGAATCTATTCACAGAAACGTGAAAATAAATTGAGGCCACGTATGGAAAAAAAAAATCCTTACTCGCTCAACAAGGACCCTGAATAGAGTGCAGTTAATGTTACATTGTTATTTATTAAAGTTAACGTAAAAGGGCATTTTCTTTGGTACACAAATTAAGATATGGGATTGAACTGATAAAAATGATTTACATGCAGGATTAAAGTATTGGCAGCTTTATAGAGTGAAATGTCACTATTTTGCTGTACCTTCAAGTTTTACATTTCCTCCTTTGAATCCCTGTCAGCCTTCATGAACAGCAGAGAGTTTAATCAATGCTTGAAGTAGCAATAGCATAACATTGAATATTTCCCTTGCTAATAATCAAAATGATGTTTAGTAAGCATCACAGAGTAAAATGACACACATCTATGCTAATTATCAAATTACAAATTAAATACGGTTTTGTGTTAAAAGAGCTGTGCATTTAAAAGTCTACATTTCCACTAAATAAACTGTTTTATATTTACTGGTTTTAGCCTTTAGGCATTTGGTGTGCCATAAGAAATTCAAAGATCAGGAACCTCAAAATCTGTAGATCACACTGAAAACAGTGTAAAAAAATTCTGTGATACAAAGCTCTTGTAGGATGAGATTGTGTGTGTGCGTGCGTGCGTGTGTGTGTGTGTGTGTGTGTGTGTGTGTGCGTGTGTGTGTGTGTGAATATTCTTCAAAGGCTTGGACCTAGTTTGTAATTTTGTTTAATCGTAATGAGATATCCTATTAAGATTCACTCTGATTCAAATAAAGGAAATAATGTTGTCATAAAAAATGTGAGATATTTATTTAGGTTAATTTGTTAGATATCAAAACGATATTCAGGAAACAAAAGAGAGAGAAAGATAGCATAATATGGGGAAGGAAACCGAGAGCAACATTTCCAGCAGATTCGGCTGAATGAAGGGACCATGTGGAATAGCATGACACATCTGGCTATTAAGGAAAATCATACAAATGAGTGTGAGAAATGGCTGGACAATTTTATGGTGGGGGGCGGGATGAGCGTGCAAAATGTGGAGGCATAAAGGTCACAAAGAAAGGAAATGGGAGGAAAGAGGCTTACAGCAATCTACCTTTATTAGACCAATGATTACTACTCACTTAGAAATTGCTTCTCGGGCCTATAAAATAGCTGAGCTTTAAGTAAAAGGGAAATGCTGTTGCTACTTATGAGTGTTTTAAATGGCCAGGATGCATGTCCCCTTCAAAGGTTTTGAGAAAATATACTAACTGGAAAATGAAACTTACTTTGCTTTCAAAATATTTCCTGTAGGTTAACATTTTTTTTGCTGTTATAAATGTAACATTTAAAGTCTTAACTTTAAAACTTTTTGTACAATAAGGAGAAATAACAAAAGTTAGTAAGGAAAATCTTTTCAAATGTAATCTTTGCGTAACACAAAGCGAGTAAATATACCTTTAACAGGTGAATGAAGATAGGACAATTATCCTTAGTGGTATGTTAACATTAGATGTTTTTCTCTCTCATAACTTTACCGTATTAGAAGGATATCTCTCATACTTAACTCATACTTAATTCATTTCAGAAATTTCATTCTCTTTCTTATTGGCATAAAGCCCTCACCATACATCCTAGATCATCCTTGCATATATAGGTCATTGCTTCCTTAAATTGAATTATGCAAGGTAGACTAGCTCTTGACATTATGCTTTAAGATGACATGGCTATTTACACCTTCCCTTTTGCTTAAAATTCTGACATATTTACCCTTGATTGTAACTGTATTTGCCAATATATTTTTTCACATATTTCAGAGACTGAATATCTTTACACGGAGAAGTAGCATATTATTCCTCTAACCAATGGGACCAGCATGAACTCTGGTCTGGGCACTTCATTAAATCAAATTTGAGCCTTGATACCGTACCTTACAAACCTCAGTGCAAATGAAAACTTTTGCTATTTCATGAAGCATATTGTCACAAACTTGTGAAAGCTTTATAAACACCAGAACACTATATTTAATAGCTTTTAGAAGAATTAATTTATCATCACTAAAAAATAGAAAAACAATGAAAAAAAAAAAACCCGGCAGTGAGATACATTGTGTCATCGTAACACAAAAGCTTTGGATGATCAGATTACATACCGGAGTAAAACGGGTATGGCACAGACAGAGTCTGATCCGATCACAATCTAGAAATGGAAACCGGGAGATACCGCCAGGAGTTTCTAATCAGTGTGAAGGAAGAGACTGCAGGTAGAGCTATTCTCACTCCTCCAACATAAAATAAAGGCTTTCTGAAAGAAAAGTGGGTTTAAAGGAAACATGTTGCTTACATATAGGAAAAAAGTTTTCTAAAAATGAACAAAGAGCTAAAAAGAACGAGCAAGCAGAAAAACATTCCCTTCTAATGAATTCAGAAATTCTAACAGGTGCACATTACAAAACCCCGTGGTTTCGTCATCAAAAAGGGAGGAGAGGAACAGAAAGGATCTGAGCAACTCTTCCACGTGAGTCTCAGACATATCACATGATCACTAGTGAAAGAGAAAAGTAAACTAATAGTAGAAATAAAACAATTGCTATTTTTAGTCAAGCAGGATCATAAAGATCCACACATTACTGTTTGCAAATTTGACTCATGGATGCTAGAGCTGAAACATCTCAGAAGATTACTAGTTCTAGCCCAAGGCTTCAAACAAATACTGTATTTGCAACTTTATTTTTATAGAAATATTTGAAGACAAAAGGAGTTTAAGAAATAATTATGCCAACAAAAATAGCTACTATATAGTTGACACTAATAACATTATCATTAAAACAATAATAGCGAATGAAATATACCTTTATATATACATGTTTTTATTTAATGCCATTTGGCATGAGTTTTTTTAATGTTTGTTTTTGAGAGACAGAGTAACAGAGCATGAGCAGGGGAAAGGCAGAGAGAGAGGGAGACACAGAATCTGAAGCAGGCTCCAGGCTCTGAGCTGTCAGCACAGAGCCCCAATGTGGGGCTCGAACCCATGAACCACGAGATCACGACCTGAGTTGAAGTTGGCCACTTAACCAACTGAGCCACCCAGGCACCCCAGCATGAGTTTTTAAGAAAAAAATATTAGTAGATAATTGCTTTATTCAGATTCTGCATCTAATTTTTTGTTCAGATGTTGTGGATCTCTGCTCTTTAGATATTTTATTAAGCCAGTTTATGGGAGGTAATAAGGCAGTTGCAGTTTACCAGGACAAGTTGTCACTTGAATAATTTGTCTCGAGTATTCTAGTTCATATCCTTCTTACTATAACAGCTTCTAGTTGTCACCCACAGAAGCTCTAACACACTAAGCAAACCGTGGGGATACTGGGCAAGTGCCTATCTCTAGTTTAAACTAAAAGTGCTCAAGAGATTCATGTGTTTACTCCAGAAGTGTTTGTTGAGACACTCTACAAGGCAGTGATCATATGTCACAAGAACCTTGCAAATAAGTGATACACCTATTTCACAACTGAGGAAGTTTAGGCTTAGCAAGAGGCAAGTGACTTACTGTTGGTTACCAGCCCCGTGACTGGGCACTGGCTTATAGACCTTAGAGCGCACATTGTCTCCACAAACCCACGCAAATTCCATCGCCACCGCCAACCGTCTTCTGGAATTCTTTCATGCATTAACTACCTGATGGTGCGATCTTAGGGTAATAAAATTTTGAGTCTAATTGTGCAAACAGGAATATAAAGAGATGTTATTAGAGGACTGATTAGCAATCCATGGATTACTGTATGCCATTATAGATGCTTAAAATGGAAATGAAGAGGAGCGCCTGGGTGGTGCTGGTCATGATCTTAGGGTTTGCTGAGCTGGAGCCCTGTGCCCGGCTCTGTGCGGCAGTGAGGAGCCTGTTTGGGCTTCTCTCTCTCTCCTTCTTTTCTGTCCTCCCCCGCTCATGCTGCCTCTCTCTCAAAAGTACATAAGTAAACATTAAAAAGAATGAAGAGGAAGAAACTCAAAATCACTAAAATATAATTTTTAGATAAGTAATACATTTTCTCAAATCACATCATGTTATCACATTATAAATAATAACACAAATATATATACATACACCTATATACACAAAATACATATAAATATATGCATACACATACATACACGTATATATATATAAAATTTTCGTTGTATATATTGTGGATGAGAAAACAAATAAACAAATGCTCATGTGCATGCTATTAACTAGTATGATGTGAAAGAAAGAATCTAGACTTTAAACACCTTAACTTTTCAAACTATTCAAGTTACTATGTTCCTTCTTTTAAAAGTTTATTTATTTATTTTGAGAGAGAAAGAGAGAGAGAGAGTGCATGTGCACACCCACATGCGGGGGAGGGAGGGGGAGAGAGAGAGGGAGAGAAGACTCCCAAGCAGTCTCCATGGCATCAGCTCAGAGTTCGATTCACAAATCATAGATTTGTGCCAAAATCAAGAGTCGGTCGCTTAACTTACTCAGCCACCCTGGTGCCCCAAGTTACTACAGTCCTAAAAGATGAGAGGTCCTCAGACCTCTGGTAGTCTCTCTTTCCATGTCTATAAAACTAAGATAATATTTAGACCTGGAGATAATCGTGAAGGTTCTGTGCAGCACATTGTATATGCTCAGTAAAGAGGAGGTTTCCTTTCCTGTCAACTGTGTTTTACCAGTGACTACATTGTTCGGCAGTGATTATTTTTCTCTAGTGTTGGTGTAGGCCAGCAAGGGAGGTCCATTCACATTACCAGGTTAAGTCCTACCCTACTGTGTTATCAGCAAAATTGCCAGATTAAAAAAATTACCTTCTGAAGTTTTTCCACAAATCAGTGGAAAATTTTACTCAGGAAGTGGAAACACCTAAACCATTTAGTCACATTTTTTGTTTCTTCGACTATTTATTCTTATGTTTCCTTACATGCTTGAATTTTTAGCTTGTGAGGAAAAGACCTGGAAAAGCACATTTATTTATTAATTATTTCAAAATTACATAGAGAGTCTGTTATGTACCAGCATCATGCACAATATCAATGATGTTGGCACACACCATCTACTAATTTCATGGAGAATCTGGAAATAATTAAGAAAGAAGAGAATCCCAAACTAAGGGAAACATTTGAGAACAGATTAACTGACACCTTAATATTAGATACAGTTTTTTTACTGCATTTAAATGCTGTGTTCAGAATGAGGTTTATAGTTAATATATCATTCCTTAAATATGAATTCTTAAATCTCATTTTGTAAACTCTAATCCACACATTCTCAGATCATTTGCCTAGATTGTTAGAAACATGATTTCTATTAAGGTGAATGGAAATAATGTGGCTTCAAACTTCAACGAGTGCTTTGAAAAATTCCTGCTAAGTATTACGATTCTCTCCAGATGCTGATATTAATATTTCCCAAAAGGTGAATTTGAAAAGTGTCCACAGATGTAAACCATTGTATCAGAATTTCTTTTGTCCTTTTTTGTCCATAAACTAGTACACTGGATCATCTGAAGAGTGCTTTCGAGTAAATAAAACTTTTTTCATAGGTTAAAAATTGTTATTTTTAACAATCTAAAATTTTTCCTACAATTTTCTTAAAAACAGCAGCCAATACTAATTTTTATATAATCTAAAGACAAAAAATTAAAATACGTCAGAAACATATTTTCGGAAATTTATTACACTTGAAAACTTTTCCTGAAATTCCATGGACTGTCTATATATGAAAAACAAAACACAAACTTTTTAACATTCTTGTGAAGATGCTAGAATCTATTTGCAGGGAAGAATCTGACCAAATCAAGGTGATAAATTCACATCAAATAATTTCCCATAGTGATTGTGACTATGGAGAATGCCAAATGTTTATTGTGCAATTTTAAAAGTTAAAGATATGTTACTAATTCACAGTGTCCGTTTTGTTTATTTCCATCTCCTCCTCTGGCTAACCAAACAGCACCCTCCAAGCAGACAATGGCTCTGGTTGTATGATCTATTAACAGTAATTTAATAATAATAATAACAATAACAACATTTTCTATTTGTATAGTACATTATCAGTTAAAAAGCATTCTCTTTTAGTGAAAAGGTCTGTCAACACCATGCTGTTCACCTTGTTCTCTCTCTCCAAAGCTTCTGGACTTTTCATTCTTGGAAATTAAATGTACTTATAATGCAATATAATAGACTAGTATAGGTTTTATATTAGGAAAAAAATGTTTAGGGGCTCCTGGGTGGCTCAGTTGGTTGAGCGCCTGACTTAAGCTCAGGTCATGGTCTCAGGGTTTGTGAGTTCAAGCGCCACATTGGGCTCTATGCTGACAGCTCAGAGCCTGGAGCCTGCTTCAGAGTCTGTTGATCTCTCTCTCTCTCTCTCTCTCTCTCTCTCTCTCTCTCTCTCTCTCTCTCTCGTCTCCTGCTCACACTCTCTCTATGTCTCTCTCAAAAATAAATAAATGTTAAATATGTATATAAATAGAAAATATATATTACATATATGTAAAATGTTTAAACCAAGGAAATGCAATACAGTCAAAAAAATAAATCCTACACCATAAAAAAAAAGTGCATTCTCTTTTACTTGCAGTTTTACTATTCAGTCCTTTAAGGAACCACTCAGGTGATTGCATATGGCTGCAATCAGATGATGTTCATGTTCGGATCCAGCGCATTACCGAGAATTTTACAACCTGAAAGCTGCATTTGCAGGTCCGGCCTCACCTGCCTGCCTTCCCAACACTTGCATGTGCTCCCATATCCTGCTTCCGCTTCTTCGGCTGCAGTAGCCCTTAGCAGCACGTGATTAGGAATGTCAGCTGAATTTGCATCCGTCTTCCCCACCGCAGGACGATTTTTGAATGTGGGTTCTATATTTTTCACCTGGGTATCCTACATACTTATTCTAAGCGCAGAGTAGACTGAAAATCTCTCGCTAGAACAAATATGAGTCCATAAATTTCAGGTGAGGACACAAGTACTAAAGGGACAAAAGACCTTTTTCCAGGACCAATTAATTATTAGTCCTTTAGCTCTTTGAGATGGAGCTGTTTTTCAATATGGAACTAATTTCCTGTGGAACTGGATTATTAGGAATCCAATGAACTCAAGTAATGTGACAAAAAAATGAACGAATGCATGAATTTTATCATATGTTTATGATATTTACTGGTTTCTAACAATTTTGCAATCTTCAACTTTACACTTACCCTAAGTCCTCAACTTTGGTCATTTGTTTGGTGTGGCATATTGTGAGCTCTAAGATCAAATTATCTGGGGTCACAACTTGGCTTTGACATTAACTGTTAGACCTTAGAAAAATTACTTAGGTTCTAAGTTTCCAATTTTCTCATATATAAAATATAAAAACTAATATTGTCTTCTTCCTCTGATTGTTGTGAGCATTCCTTGAGTTAATTTATAAAAAATTATATAAAATAGTACTTGCTAACAGAAAACTTTCAATGAAAGTTATTATTTTTATAATAGCTATTATTAGTATTATTATTATTATTACCAGTTTCTATTTGTTTTTGTCAGTTTTTGAATGGTTCAGTTGGTTCCGGATTTGAACTACAACTGACTTTTCCAATTAGCTGTTGCTAAATATTCTTTGAAATATAATCATTTTTAATGCTGACCCTAGAGAAATTGAATATAGTTGTGCCTACTGGCAAGATTTTCTATTCTGAACATTTTCTTTTTGTAAAATTGCAATACAGATTCATTTCAAAGTTTCAGCAAGTTGTGTTTCCATTAAGGTGGAGGTGAAGGTGGAGAACTTTTATATCATTATAGGTGCGTTGTTTATATTCATATTTCAAATGCACGTTAGTAAAATTCCACTTACTTTCAATTTGAACTATGTCTATTTGAAAGTTCGTATTGATGCTTTAAATGGTACTCAGCCCTCTCTTTACCTTGAAATTATCATCTTAACTGAAAAGTGATAAATAAATTCACCTTGGGTCTATATAACATCTGTAATTTGAAATGGAAGAAAGGAACTCTGTGTTTCCAGAGTTGTTACTAATAGCTCACTTTATAGCTATATTTTTATTTTCTTCTTTTACATCAACTTAGTCAAGATCATCTCATTATGAAAGATATCAATTCATGTAAGCCCTTTAACATTTTTTTATTAGTTTGAAACAACGTGCAACATTATTTAACTCAATTTTGACTTTAAATTAATTGAGTTGTAAATAGATCAAGGTTACCAAAATGTTCTTGGACTACACATTATATCTTTGCCATATACCCGTGTTATTTTGGAAGACGTTAAGGGAGGCCTTAATCAATTTAAATATCCTAAATGAATGTTTAAAATGGAACCATTCGTCTAGATATATAATCTACATTACATGAACTAACTGGATTGTCTAAAATACCTAGTTGACTATTGGACTTCCTCACTTGTTTAGTTGTTTGACTTTACAAGAGCCTATTCTTAAATGGTGTTGATCACTTGAGGAAAAAAGAAAATGTATTTTAGACAGAGTAAATAAAAATACAAGTCAGACATTCCATCCAATGGAGTTTGTTGTAATGGTAAGACAATGAATTAAGTGTACAGGATCCTTTAATGATGAAGTGAATAGAATGTCATTGCCCTTTTTAGTATGATGACTATTTATTCAGAACTGTCAGGAATGCTTACTGCCTACTATGTCATGTTCATTAAACATGTTCTACAGCAGTCTGTCAGGGAAAGAATCAAAAGACCTGCTAGAGAAAAATATGCTTCACAAGCAACAGAGATCATCATTAATTCAAAAACAGAATACTCCATTCAAAACAATATTTTTTTCCTCCTTCTCACCCAGCCCCCAACTTTCAAAATTCAGTAAGATGGTATCAAATGCAAAATGTAGTATGGATACAACCCAAGATTTTTCCCTTTATATGTATTAAAAAAAGTGGAGCAGGATGGTTATATTCCTGATAGTTGAAGCCTTTAGTACACGTAGTAGTAAAAAAGGGAAAATACTTATTCGTATAGCACTTATGGCTAAAGGATAACTAGTAACCAGCGAGTATCGCCCAATCCAGTATTCCAAATTGTATCATCATCATAAAATATTGACAGAGGTTGAAGAAGAAAAAGGAGGAGGAAGAGGAGGAAGAAGTCAAGAGGGAAAGAAGGCATGTACTCTTAAGATCTCTACAACAGAACAGACTGAGCTTTCATCATCTTCAGACTCAATCTGTTGAAGAATAAATAATATGAGGTAGCTTATTTGAGAATTTGCATACAAAGTAGAAAGCAACCCATCATTAAATAAATTGATGCTTTCAAAGCAGTTCTGTTAATCTCTAATTTTTATATCCAGAGCATGGTATATTTATAATTTGATTACTTTAACTAACTTTGTTCTCCAAAAAAAGCATGTCTTTTGCTTTCAAATTTACCTTTAACTTGTAAAAGAAAAATTAAAAGAAAATGTCTGTAAGAAGTTGAAAAGCACCCGAAGATGAGTTTTGTTGTCAGAATGGAATTCTTGGAGAGGAGGAATGAAATTATCCCTGGGTAACAAAGTGAACTATCCTCAGGGATTTTGGGAGTCTGGAGGGTTGCATTTGTGAGAGGCTATGTAATGCTGGCAAAAGAGCGTCAGTAACACCTGCACGTCTCTTACAAGATCGCACCCACATTTGTTGAGTATTGTCTTTTTTTCTGCCAAGAATTACTACACTGAGGAAAGTTAGAAGAGGTGGATTTGTTTAGGACCCTCACCAGCAATGAGAATGTGGACAATTTTTATGAAAGTGAAAGTTTACTTTCCTTGATCTTAAAGTGGGGACAATCATATTTTTCCTACTCACAAAAGGAAATTGATTGGATGTTATTTTGATATGACACATGTAAACATGCAAAAATTAAACTGTAATGTATATCAAAGATCTGCTAGAAAAATGTGCTTCATAGATAAGAAACGTCATGAATTCAAAATAGAATATTTGGGGTACCTGCGTGGCTCAGTCAGTTAAGCATCTGACTAGTTATGATCTCATGGGTTGTGAGTTCCAGCCACGCACCAGGCTCTCTGCTCTCAGTGCAGAGTCTCCTTAGAATACTGTGTCTCCTCTTTCGGCCTCTCCCTGCTGTGTGCATGTGTTCTCCCTCTCTCTGTCCCTCAAAAATATATATTAAAAAAACAAATATTTGCTTGGAACTAATGGATTTTTTTCAGCTCTGATTATTTTTCTTACTTTCTCTGGTATCACTATCCTAAACTTTTTCTCTCAAATTCATTTCTTTAGAGGAGAGACAAGAAAGAAAGAAAGAAAGAAAGAAAGAAAGAAAGAAAGAAAGAAAGAAAGAAAGAAAGAAAGAAAGAAAGAAAGAAAGAAAGAAAGAAAAGAAAGAAAGAACTTTATTTGGCAAAGGAAATTGGGTTTTTTTTTTGTTTGAAAGTATTTTATTTGGCAAAGAAAATTGTTTTTTGTTTGTTTGTTTGAATAAATTTGTGCTGTCACTGCTTGTTGAGATGAAAATAAAATAGTTGAAAAAAATTCTAGGCAGGAAAACTTCCTTGAAAATTATAGATAGCTATTACATTTGCACAAGAAGAAATACATATTCCTTCCATATAGAATTACCAATATATGTAATTTTTTTAATATTGGGGGAAAAACAAGTGTAAAACAAAACAATACAAAAAAAACCTAAAAAGGTAGTATATATACACAATCCTCTGCCTTAGAATGGTATTATCTAGCATTTCTATATTGATATAGAGTAATTGTGATTAATGGATCCGATCCTACATCATAAATCCAGGAAGAAGCTTATAAAACACCAAAAGAATTGTTGAATAAATATTGTGGAACTGTTGAATAAACATGCTTAATATTTGAGAACACTTCATCATACCATAATTCTATAAGCATAGGCAATCCTTTATGGCACACAGAGGTCTACATAGATTGTTTCCTTAATCAGTAACTGATTTCCTACTGTGCCAGGCGACAGTCTCCTGCACTTGATGATCTGATCTGGAAATAAGAGTTATCCAAATATCAAGTGTTCATGCAACATTGGTTGATTATTGAAAGAAAAATACAAACACACATGTAATTACAGGAAAAGTAACCTATTTTTCTGCACTGAAGTTTGTCTAAAACTAGTCTTATTTTTCACTTTTACCCATTTTCTTACTTCTTTCACTGTCATTATCATTTTTCAGCTGTACACTTGAGAAATCTTGATATCACCTTGACTTTCCTTTACCTCCTCAGCTCCTGTCATTTCTACTTTCACATATCTTTCAGATTTGCCTGCTTTACCTGTCCTCATGCCGCCAGCTAATCAAGGTCCCTATCACTCCATAGCTGGATTACTATGATAGCCTCATGACTGATCTATCTGATAAGTTTCTCTCTCCTCCAATCTATCTTGCATACTTTGGACAGACTAATTTTGTAAGGGGCCAATTTCATCATTTTACTTCCTTGGTCAAAAATTGGAAAGGGTTTCCTCCTATCTAACATATTGAATCCAAATTCTTCTGCCTGCTTTTCAGAGTGTTTCATTATCCGACTTTTTCTTCCCCTTGCAAACTTGTTTCACAGTATTATGGCACAAAACCCGCCCAAACTGTCTCCTCTTTGGCTTTTCCAAATCCAATGATTGGTCCATAAATTTGCCATGTACCCCCTACTCCCAAACTACATCCAGAAAGAAGGTTTCCTTTGCTTCCCTCATATCCAAATAACAGTCATTTTTTGTTGTTGTTTTTTGCTTGTTTGTTTGTTTTAACAGTCATTTTTTAAAGTCCAATCACTTTACACACTTCCTGGAAGCCATTAATTTATATTGATTTCTTATTCCTTTATTTGAAGTATTTATCCTCAGCTTCAATACAGTCAGTATTTCATACATTAATAATTTAACTTCTGAAAGTTTTCCCTGGGTCAAGCACTGTGCTAAATGTTTTACAGACATAAACTCGCTGATTTTCACAAGTCTAGGAAGTAGAGACCTTTAATGCTTATAGTTTTGTGTTTAAAACTTAAACATTTCAGAAACAACAAACGACCCTGAAATCCAATATTCTCGTTATTGAAATCTGTTATTGTGCCTAATTTAGGATTGCCGTATTTAGTAAATAAAATTACAGGAATAAAATATAGGTAGACTTTCATTTCTATTAAAATCAAATAATTTTGTATAAGAATATTCCATGCAGTATTTAGGACTTATTCACAGAAAAATATTATTCATTGTTTATCTGAAATTTAAGTGTAATTGACTTCTTTATACTTTATTTGGCAACTCTAATCTAAATCTGATGTAGATTCTGAAGACTTCACACTAAATAGTGTCTTTTTCATACCATATTAAGATTATGGGGGCCTATGGGTGGTTCAGTTGGTTAAGTGTTCAACGTAAGCTCAGGTTATGATTTCACGGTTCATGGGCCAGAGCCCCTCATCAGTCTCTGTGCTGACAGTGTGGAGCTTGCTTGGGATTCTCTCTCTTTTCCTCTCTCTCTCTGTCCTTCTCCATTTGTGCTCTCTCTGTCTCTCTCAAAATTAATAAATAAACTTTAAAAAAGGAATATGGACAATACTAATATTAGTAATACTAATACTCTTCCCTCATGCCTAGCTTACACTTTTAGTGAAAGTGGAACAAGAAGCTGGTACTCAGGTTTCTTCTAGATTGCTTTAAACATGTGAATATTAGACATAAAATTTAAAAATAAATAAAGTAAGTGATATTCAAAACAAAACCAAGATTTCTGGGACCAAAATTAAATAGAGTTAAAATGCAAATCAGTAAGTGGGGCTTAAGCCACATGTTCTCTAGACTGCTAGTCAAGAAGCCGGGTGAGAAAGCCAGGTGACCGGCTCATGAGAGACAATAGAGAATAAAGATGTCAAACATGAGGTAGCGTTCTCTATCTGAAACAAGGGTTTGAAATCACGTTCTCCATTTGAAACTAGGGTTTAAGGTAGAGATTTTCCTCTCAGGAGAAGAGGCTGAAAAAAAGCCATTATCAAACACATTTTCAGATTATGGCTATATGATATTGATGCTTAGGATGGTTGGGTACATTAAGATGCTATTATTTCTAGTATTGCAGATATTCAAACAGATGCAAGCTATATGCTTGCCCATCATTGTCCAGTTTAAAAGTCAAAGAGAGAATAAAATTCAAGTTAGTTTAATTTATTTTATATATTTTTTTAATGTTTACTTATTTTTGAGAAAGAAAGCGACAGAGCAAGGGAGGGGCAGAGAGAGAGGGACACACAGAGTCTGAAACAGGCTCCAGACTCCAGGCTGTCGGTCCAGAACCCTATGCAGGACTCGACATCACTAACCAGGAGATCATGACCTGAGCCAAAGTCAGAAGCTTAGCCAACTGAACCACCCAGGCGCCATATGTTTGTTTTAAATAAAAGATAAGCATTGGAGCATTTGGGTGGCTCAGTCACATAAGCATCCAACTCTTGATTTCAGCTCATGTCATGATCTCATGATTGGTGAGACAGAGCCCTTTGTGTGTGTGTGTGTGTGTATGGGGGCGGGGGGGCTGCACTGACCACACGGAATTTATTTGGGATTTTCTCTCTCCCTCTCTCACTCTGCCCCTACATTGTTGTCCTCCCTTCCAAAATAAATACACTTAAATAAATAAATAAATAAATAAATAAATAAAAGATAAGCATTATTTGCACTTCAGAAGTAGAATTCTAATAGACGATAATGAGTTTAAGTGTGTCCAAATTGTCTTTTTGGAACTTTTGCAACTGTAATATACATATATTGACCGATTTATTCTAAATGTATACGTGGTCTTGTCCACACATTATCTACTCTAAATGTGCTCACCTTGTCTTCAGGAGTATGGTGTCTATTCAGCAGCTCAGTTTGATTAGTTCGGGCCACGGCTCATTGCATAAGCTCATTGCATGACATGGACTGTGCACCTTAGAACCTACCTCTTGTTCCTGCCAAATCTTCAGAAGCAATTTTTTTCCAAGCTCATCATTTGTCTGTTTACATTGTTTATATATATTTTAAAAGTTATATATTCAAATCTAACAGCTTTACTTTTTGAGTTCTACCTTCGTTGTCATGCTTAGAAAAAATTCCCTTCTCCCTCATATTATAAAAATACTCTTCTAGAATTTCTTCTGGTAGTTTCTTTTTTAATGTAAAAAGTTGATTTAAAAAAGATTTCTTTGTAGGTTAGGTATGGGCTATTCTCCCCACCCCCACCCTTGTTAGCCAGTTGCCTCAATATTATTCAACTGTCCATCTTTTCCCACTTATTTGAAAATTCATCTTTATTATATATTAGATTCTCCTGGGTATTTTGAGATACTATTGGAGACTAGCTTACTTAAATAATTAAAAAAATTTTTTCCCACAATTTTTTATTGTAACTTTTTTATTCACCCAATCATTAATTTATCATAATTAAAACTTTAAACTTAAAAAAGCATTGCAGTTCATTGGTTTTTATTTGTTTGTTTTGCATTGTTTTTGGTATACAGCTCTATGAGATTTAGACATGCATAGATTCTGGTAATCATCAGGAAAGACTGGAGACAGAAGAGTCCCAACATCTCAAAACATCTCTTCATGCTGTGTTTTGTCTGTTTAAATTGTATTTTCCTAATAACAAATGGTGTTGAACATCTCCTGCGCTCATTTGATATCCTCACATTGTCCCCCATTAGCATCCTGTCCAAATATCTGAGTCAAATAAAAAATATTGTTTCTTATTGAGTTTTAAGTTTTCTTTAGATTCAAGATGCACATTCTTTGTCTAATGTGTGACTGAAAATATTTCCTCTGGGGTGCCTGGGTGGCTCAGTCGGTTAAGTGTCTGGCTTCAGCTCAGGTCATGACCTGGTGGTTCGTGGGTTCGAGCCCGCGTCAGGCTCTGTGCTGACAGCTAGCTCAGAGCCTAGAGCCTGTCTTCAGATTCTGTGTCTCCCTCTCCCTCTGACCCTCCCTTGCTCAAGCTGTCTCTCTCTGTCTCTCAAAAATAAATAAAAAACAGAAAAAAAATTCAGAAAAAGAAAATATTTCCTCCCAGTCTGTGGCTTCTCATTTTATTCTATTAATGTCTTTTGCAGAGCCAAAGTTTTTAATGAGATGTAATTTACCAATTTTTTAATTTATGAATTGAATTTTTGGTTTCATACTTATGACCACTTTGCCTGAATAGAGGTCACAAAGATTTTCTCCTATGGCTTTTCCCCCCCCTAAAAATGTATACATTTACATTTTATATTTATGATTTACATGTACATTACAATCCATTTTGATTTTAAATTTTGCATGGAGAAGTATAGGTTGAGTTTGATTTTTTCCGTATGGCTATGTCCTCTTGCTCCAGGATCATTTTTAAATGACTTTCTCCATTGAATTGTCTTTGTAATCTGATGGAATGTCTTCCCTCATCTTTTATTCATAAAAATTTATAGCCTATTCTTTATTGTTAATTACTCCAAATATGATTTTGAATTACTTGTTCACTTCTTACCCTACTCTTCAAAAGTCTATTTAGAATTGTAATTAGAATTACATGAAATCACGTTGATTAACTGAGGGAATTTATATTCTTAAAATAGAAATCTTATACAGGTTAATCTTATGTCACTTAATAAAATTTGATCGTTTCCTTCATATGGATTTCCAAAAGGCACTTAGCTTCAGGAATGTTATATATGTGTGACTATTGTGAATGTAATATGCATCTATCAAAGAACATTTTCCAAATGATTATTTCTATAAGGAAGGCGATTTTGGATGTTTATTTGTAATCTATCTACTTTTCAGAGCTCATCATTTCTGAAAAATTTCCATTTATTCTCTGGGATTTTCCCAATGTCCATTGCATTATATACAAATAAAAAATGGTCTCTTCTTATTCCATGCTTGTATTTATCATTTCTTTTTATTTTGATCACAATTACTAGCTTTCAGTATACTGACACCAGACATCCTTAACCAGTCATGATTTTAAGTGAGGATGCCAAATTCTATCTTAACATTTATGGCATTGTGAGTTCAGGCAGATAAACTTTAGGAATCTTTTTTTATTCATGATTTAATAGATATGTGGGCTTTTTTTATTCTTTATTTAGGAATTGGGGTTGTATATTATACATGCTTTAATTTATATTTTTTATAAAATAAAACTATATTTTACACTTTATTTTTATCCTATACAAGCATTGTGCGTAGTGGTAGAACGTGACACTTTCAATAGTACTCCACAGTTATATTTTGTGCTGTAGATACTTGGTAGTTCTTATGAAACTAACTATAGTTTAAAACAGTATTTTTAGGAAAAATACTTTGAATTCCCAATAACTAATTGATGTATTAAATAAAGAATGATTCAATCTACTTTTAAAGAAACATTTCAAAGAGCTTTTGACACCTGTTTTATCTCTCTTCATGTATTTGTTATCATTATTTGTCATAGTTCTCTGATATCTGATAAACAATGCTGGAACAGAGAACAGGTCATATATGCAGTCCGGCTTCTGTAATCATTAGCAGCTGTAAGTTTTTCTTCTATCTGTTCTTTTACTCACATCCTTTCCCCCAAGGAACCTAATTTATAGACCTCCTAGACTCTATCCTTTTCAGCTAAAATAACTCCAAGAATTGAGAACTTTACCTCAGTCAATGAGTCAGGTATTTGCTCTTTCTATTATTGCTCCTTTCTTTCTTCCAGTATCTTCCCTATCCGCTCCTAATATTACTGCTCAGGTGTAATGGCTTAATTACTAAATTCTACTGCCTCTCCTTAAGGTGGTTTTTTCCTTTTATTTTCCTAGCATTTTCCAAGTATTAATATACAAATCTAAGGATCAAAGATCAATTCAATATTAACTAAACCTGAACAAGCTGTCTTAGAAGGCTACTTTCAGTAGAATTTCTACCCATCATACAACAGGTATTCAAAACCACCCTGAATCTGAGTAGGCATGAAACCTCAATGAAGAAAAACCTGGAAGAGATTCTCAAAATGTATGCCCTAAGAGTTTCTAAGGTACATCTTCTCACAATGTATTATTGTAGCCAGTTTGGCAAATATTAATAACTAAAATTTCTGGGGTCATCCTGACCATCATTCATGTCTTTCCAACAACAGGAATTTGAGACAGATAACTATTAAAAGTCCCTACTTTACTAATTAAGTAACTGGGACACTGAGAGGCTTAATATTTGCACAAGATCACATAGCCAGTACACATTACAGGAAGTATAGAACCAAAATTGTTTCATTCTAGAGGCTGTGAGTATAACCATTAGGTTAGTGGTCTTCTGGTGGTTTCGAAAGATCTTGAGTTTACCTTTGGGAAGCCAGAGTCTTAGTGATGCCTAGGGTTAGATTGTGTGAAACTGGATTTGCTCGTAAATTCTATTGAGTCATATATGAGCTCCTGGTGAGTCCTCATCAGTTCTTGGAACTTCCAAAGATTTCAGCCCCATTTCCAGATTATATATCAGCCTGCTAACCATTGAGAATGCTTAAATATGAAGAGTAACACTAGTTATCAAATCCACAAAGGGAAAAAGATGTTTCCCAAAACAATATGGAGGAAAATAGCTGTGACTAGTTGGAGATAAAAGTGCAATTCTAAATTTCCCAGAGCACTTCATTCATTTTTGGTCTCAAACTCAGTAACTCATAAGATGGTCAGTCATGTAAGAATTAATGTGTTCCACACTCAACCTGAAAAACAGGCCATGTGAAGTCCAATTTATCAAAATCATATTCAGCAGTCAACACATGGTAGCTGTATAAGACATCAAAAGACACAAAATGTGGAACTTCTGCATGGCTCCGTCAGTTGATCATCCAACTCTTGATTTCAGCTGAGGTCATGATCTTATGGCTTTGTGAGATAAAGCCCTACATTGGGCTCTGTGCTAACATTGTGAAGCCTGCTTGGGAATCTCTCTCCCTTTCTCTTTCTCTCTGCTCCTCCCCCACTCACATGCACCTTTGTGTGCACGCACTCTCTCTCTTAAAATAAATAAAAAAACATTTTTAAAAAAAAGACACAAAATGAGTTTAATGTTAGCTACATTTTTCTAAATATCTACTATAAGGTAGACACTATCCCAATGCCTTCAATCATTTTTTAAAATATTAGACTGATATTATCATTAGTGAATTTGATTTTAGTAAATTGTTGTTTCAAAGCATTCTATAATCTTAATGAGCAAACTACTACATTTCTTCCTCAGGTTCAGAAACAAATCCACCTTTTATACACAAAAATGAAGGTAAGTATTAAAATTTGCTTTTATTTTAAATATGAGGAATCCAAGCCTTCTAAGATCTCATAGTTATTAAAGGGCAGAACCAGGTTGCAAACTTAGGTGGCTGTTGGTTCAGAACCAAACAAAAATAAATCTGAGATTCCTCGTCATCCAAAGAAACATTTGATATTTGAACTCAGCTCTCATTATATTGAGCACTGTCTCTCCACGAACCTAGATTTCTTCAGTTCTCTCTACCAGTGTTTGTATGGAATAATTTCAAGACTTCTTCACAAGCCTGGCTATCTCCTTGTGAAGATTTGTCACGATTCTTTAAAGACAGATACCAATAACTGACCACTCTTGTCTGCTAGCAGACAATTATCTCTCACATCTTAACCTCCCTGGGCTTCGATTTTCCACATATAGGCTTATAAAGTTTGCTTAGCTATTTCAGAATTGATGTGAATTTCAATGAAATCACATTTTAAAACATTTTAAAGTATGCAATGCTATGTAATTTGTATCATTATTAGTATTATAAGGACGGGTACATTAAAGCTTAATACTGTTTCAAAAATTATGTGTAGTCATAAACCTTTCTTTCAAAGACATAATATTCTTTCTATTGATATACATTTTGCATTCTTTAAAAGAACTCTAAGTGTTTTCTAAGTATTAGCTTAACATTTTGTATGGTGCACAGAGCAAATGTATTTTGTACTATCTCTAATTTGCAAATAGAAAAAGACATGAAGTAGGAACCATTTGGTAAATTAATGAAACATTTAACAATTATACAGATTTTGTGACTCCAAATCAGTACATTAAGGCTTTCGATTCACTTATCTTTAATTCATGTGTAGGTCATTGATGCAAATGTTTTGGCTATAACATTTCTATTGGATCAAACATATGCTCCATTAAAGACTCCATGTGACCTTAGGGCCTTATCTGACTTTTTAACTTAACTCAAATGATATTAATGATGAAACACATTCTCATTTCCTGTAAATTTTTAGAACCTTTTCATACTCTTGCTTACGAAAATGATTGCTCAGTAACCACTGGTAGCAATTTTTAGTACAAAGTAAACTCATGTGGCCTGTGTCTATCTAATATACCTGATTAACATAGAGACAATTTCTATGATTTATTCTGTTTTTAATTTAAACACTAAGAAGCATAACAAATACATAGATAAGAAAGCTATCACTAACAGCATCAAAAGATTAAGTCACTATTACTAAAAGTTCATATTGATGTGTATATTTCTAGATATTTTATGCACTTATGTATTTTATGCAGCTATGGTTTACAGTATTTTTCTTATCTCACTATAAATAGTGAACATTTCCCAAATCAATAAATACATTTTTTCAAAATTATTTTTATTAATCTCTAGTATGTCAGCATATAAATGAAACAAAATTTTCTTGATCACTCCATTGCAGGGCCTTCATATTAGTTTTAAGTTTATTAAGTCATACAACTACAGTTACATTTGTGCTTAAATCTTTATTCTAATGTCTTACTGTTTCCTAAGGATGCATTAATTAAAAGGAATCACAGAATTTTCAAGGTTTTGGAGTTATATCGCCAAAATAACTCATAGAATGGCTCTATGGATTCTATGAATTAACATTCCAAAACTACTTGTTTGGAGTTAACACTGGCTGTAGTTATTTTTTGAATTAAATATTTCTAATTCCCTAAACAATACATCATGTCTTCTTGAAAACTGCTTGTCTGAGTCAGTATGTAATTTAATGTGTATATGACTCTTTTTCTATCTTCTCATGCGTAGTTATTGTTCATGTTTGTTTTTTATTCTAAATGGAAGTTTCATGTTTTGTCATTATTTTAAGTGTCCTTTATAATTTAGGGATAGTAATCTTCTCTGTGTTTGGATTTTAAGTCTGTTTTTAAATTTATACGTTTTCCATATGAAAATATGTTTGGAATATAGGGGAGGCAAAATATTTTCTCTTCCCTCTTTAGACTTTTTCAGTTGTGCCTGAGAATTAAACTGGCCTAAGACAGATTAATAAGAGAAAAGTATACAAGTTTATATAAATTCTACATGACGCAGGAGATCTCCTGAGGAAAGAAGCTCAAAGAAGTGGCAAAACCTAAACGCTTTTATACTAGGTTGAACAAAATAAGGCAATTGCAAAAAAGAAAGCAAAATAGATGGAGAGGCCAAAGAAAAATAAAAATTATTTTAACAAGGTCTATTTGTACAGAATTCTCTCAGCTTTGATTCTTCATCGAAGAACATTTCTTTTCTCCTGGAAAAGGAAAGACATATTTCACACGGGAATTTTTATCTCCTGTTTTCAGAAGAAAAGGGGACATGAAATGCTTGGCTTGCATTTGCTGTTTGCTTTTTTTTTAAAGTGACTTTAGTGTAAAATAATCCTTATGCCATAGTGACAAATTTTGGAATGATATGCTCTATCACCTTCAGAAATATAATTTTTCTTTACTTTTCCTTATGAAAATATATTAAAAATGTGTGTAACTGAATTGATATCCAAGCTTATGATTTCTGCTTTCATTATGACTTTTAACATCTTTTCTCACTAAAATTATATGCATATATATAATGTAATATTCTTATTCTGTTTAACGATCTTTATTAGGAATTCACGTGGTTCTCAAAATCACTCTGTAACCATGTGAACCAAAATGTTTATGAAATAATCCATCCTTTTCTACTGATTCAATCTGTAACATTTATCATATTTTTGTGTTTACCTTAGATCTGTTTCTGAGGTTTCTCTTTCATTCATTCGTTTTATCTCTTTATTACATTAATACCACATCGTTTTAAGTAAATAACATATTTTAATATCCAGTAGGATAAATTTCTTATTACTCTACTTTTCTAAAATAAAGCAAAATTATTATGTCAAGTTCTAAAGGAAATCCTACTTGCATTTCATAGGAATTATATTAAATGTATTCATTAATTTTAAAAGAACTAGTATCATCATAGTGTTAAGTTTACCAAACAAGAATATGGAATTTATCTCCAGTTATTCATGAATCTTTTATGATTCTCAGTAAAGCGTATAAAGTCCTGAACACAAGCACAGTTTTTACTTTTAATAAGCCTTCCATGGTTATGTAAAATGTTAACATTAAGGAAGCTGATGGAGGATATATTAGAGCTCCGTACTATATTTGCAAACTGCCTAGAACTCTGAAATCATTCCAAAGTTCACAAATGTATTAAAACTATGGTTTTGGTTGTTTCTATCCCTCCAATGAGTGTTTCAAACACACTTTACTGGACTTATAAGTGAATTTCAAGATGATAGGAGCTGGTGAACCACTGACCAGCCACATAATCAATCATTGCTTCCAGAAACCTGAATACCAACCAGAAAACCACAGTAGACAGCAGATAAGCATGAAGCCAAAGATGTTTCTTGAAATTCTTACGTTCCTTCTTCCTTGTCCTCCTCTTCTCTCAGGAGCTTTCCAGGTGTAAGGATGTTCAGGATATGAAAAATGTGGGAGAGTACTGTCTCACCAATGCAGAGAGGTGCATGGTAAACACCATACCCCAGATGCAGTTAAAAGACATGGAGGCACTAGCCTGGGTCAGGCCTGCTCAATAAATTAAAAAATGTCAGCAGCCACCACCGAGGGGCTGGCAGGCCCAGGAACTCTAAGCCGGACAAGCCAGCCTAGTTAAGTGTTGCACATTAACCAACGATACTCTCATATAGTGACGAAAGGGATTAGCTCTAGAAATAGACGTTATATTCTAGTTCTGGCACTTAGCTGTATACGTGTACATGCTACTCAACATTTTGAAGCCTCAGTTCCCTTCAGTGAGCTTGTGATATTTTTCGTATTTGTGCGCCTTTTCCCATCTGTATTTGTATCTTAATCTTGTCAAGCTGTAAAATTATTTATTGACATGTATGATGAGAAATGATAATGAGGTAGCCATTGTTCTAGATGCTGGAGATACACTAGTTTCTCTTACACTCAGTAGACTGACTTACTTGATGGCAGGAAATAATTTTAATCTAATTTGCTGTTGTCGGCTCCCAGCGCCAGCTAGCTCTGCTAAAGATTCAATGAATATTTACCAAGGAATTTCCTTGACAAGTGTAGCTTCATACATTGTAAAACTAGTGAGGTTTCCTCACCAAGCGAGAGATACTCTGACCTTTTTCCTCTACCTAAGAAATCCTGGGGTCTCAGGAAAATTCCATGTGTTGTTTGGGACAGTATGAAAGACAAAGTTGGTGACTGCAGAAGACATGGAGAGAAGGAAAGCACTCTCCATCAGGTGCTGCTTTATTACCTCTCCTACACCTCCGCCGTCACGCAGAGAAACGGATGCATCCAGGTGAGTTGTCAGAGCCGAGAGGTCTGATATTCTCTAAAGAACATGAATGTTCTCGTGGGAATATGTCTGGAAAATGAGAATATTTGCCTGTTGTGAGCTGCATACGATATTACGGGAATAAGATCCTGTTTGAGTAGCCTGTCAGGAAATCCAGATGAAAGGGACAGTGCTACCCCGACGCCTGAGTGAAATACAGGACACCCTCTGGGTTTGTAGACTCAGGATTCCCAGTTTTCAGTATTTATTATCAACATGACATGCGCTCAGTTGATTGATGCTCCTCTGGGCGGCCCAGCCCCACTAGCTTCACGTGCTCTCGGCTGCTGTGGTTCTGTGAATGGCCCAGGGCTGGATATGCAAGCTCTTAACAGAAAAGGGTTAACAAATTAAAGAAAGGTGCTAAAAGCCCCTAATGTAGACTTCCTCTCTGATAGCAGAACTAAAAGACTTAGAGGGAAGCCAAAGGAAGCCTATGAGTTTTCTCTGGTTAAAACCAAAAACTTTTATGATTGCCCAATTCTAGGAATCTTTACAAATTTCATTCTTCAAGAGAAAATATTATTGAGCATCCATTTATGCACTCAGAAAATGAGTATCTATGAGATTTGGCATGGATTAATAAAAAAATGATTAAGGTATAACTTTCAGGAGTCTTCTTCACATCGTGTTATTATTAACAGCTAATGTTGGTAACACAGAAAACATATGAAAAAAAATCTGAAGGGTGTTGACAGTTCCCTAGAGATCCCTGGTCTCCAGATTCCCCTACGTCAGAAACCAAATACTGTGTTTAAGGACACTGAATTCATATGCACGAAATATATTGTGGAAACCTTATTTCGATTCCCCCTATCGTGCAAAACATGTGGTTACCAATTGTTCTTAAAATTAAATACTGTGGTAGCTAGCACAAACGAGAAGCCAACCACAATATGAGAATGTATAATTAACCATTAGGCAAGTGTAATGGACATGATTTTAGGTCTGCCTCAGAGCCAGGTTAGAGCCAAACATAATTCTTGGCCAGTGATGAAATGCAGGCCGTTGTGGCTCTGCTTTTCAGAGGAGGCACTTGGACAAATGGAAAAGGCAATCAAAGATTTGTGAGCCATGCTCAGCCCATTTATTTTTGACAGGGTGTTTTCTGATAGTGTGTGTGCCTGTGCACACATATATATTTGTGCATTTGGTTATCAAGGTATTATCAAAATTATACAAACACAAATTTTTGCTCTGAAAACAAAATTAAGCAAATGCTACTAAAAAATTAATAGGTGCTGGTTCTTTATGTAACGTCCAGTTATGGCAGGCCTTCTGGTAGTCCTTTAAAAGACTCCTTAAAGAATTATAAATAAAGTCTTATATAGAAAGAGATTTTAGAAAATGTATAGTGATTCCACTGAAGCAAACTTGTCAGAACTAAGTCATAGCCTCAATCCTGTCCAATTATTTAGAAGATTTCACAGAATATCAACTTTATTTTTAACTATAAGCATATAAATCGCTGTTTTTATGTCAGATCTTTAAAGTCTGTACCTTATTTCCAGCACACATTTCTAATACACAGGAAGTCAAGAAAAGAGCAGATTAATTTGCAGTTAAAATATTTACTGAGGAAATTTCTGAGGTATCTGTTCTCTCTCTTCTCCCTTTCTCTTCATTTTGCAATATTTCTCCATTGACCATAAAGTGGATTTTAAACTGATATGTCCACTTAGTGAGGCAAGTTCTTAGTTCTGAAATGTGGATAAGTAGAAGCACATGTATATCGTTTTCTCTTATTGACAAGTTAACTTACTTTTTTATTCTTCACCACCTCCCAGCTCATTTTCTATTGTGGTTTTGTGGTTTATATAAGAAAAACTATTCCTTGTAACTTTAGAAGTAACTGATGTTTATAATATTAAGACATGAAAGGTCTTAGAAACTTAGACTTTGATGCGAGGAGGTATGGTTAGTTTTACCTGAAATCATTTTATCTGAAAAAGACTCAGAGCGTTTTCACAACGTTGGGCAAAGACAAAGCCCTTCTAGTGTGCAGCTAACAAGATCTTTTGTACAGAGGCTTTTGCTTACAATCTCGTCTCCTGATATCAAGGCTTACTTGGCATCGAGAGGAGCATTCCACAGCACGGTTTCCCAGGAACCCTCCAACCATGCCACATGTGAGGGCGCGCTTCAAAAAGTCCTTAAAGCATTTCTTCTGACCTTGCTTCAGTAGATTAACTTCAGTTAATCAGATTAACTCCAAATCTACATCGGAGGATCTTGATATTTTAAGTATAGCTTAAAAGTAGTCCAAGGAGCTGAATTTCAGAATCATCAGTGGGCTCCGATTCACTATGAACCTAGAAGCCAAAGAGGAAACACATTCCAGTAAAACTGTGGACACTATATATATATATATATATATATATATATATATATTTTGTTTTGTTTTGTTTTTAACTGAGTTTTTTCAGCTCGCTTGGGAGTGTACTTGTGGACGTATCCTATATACAGGATGTGTTTCCTATTCTCATTCATACTGGACGTTAAGCAGTGCATTACACTGCCGCGCAATTATACCATTCTCAAAATACAGCATGACTCTTTACCCGTACTAACTCAGCAGTGAACTTGGTCTGTGGTACTATGTGCACTAGCTGAGCTACAGAGAAGGTTCTTCTCCCTTCATTTAGGAGCAGTAGATTCATATACATGCTCAGACTCTATTCTACTGGGGTGGGTTCTCTGTGCTCTTCCTATAGCAGGAAGCTCTCTCAGGATCTCCATGTACTCACATCCTTTAATTGCCAATTCTGAGCAAAATCATTTTACTTTTTTTTTAAATTTTTAATGTTCATTTATTTTTGAGTGAGAGAGGCAGAGCATGAGTAGGAGAGGGGCAGAGAGAGAAGGAGACGCGGAATTCTAAGTAGTCTCCAGGCTCTGAGCTGTCAGCACTGAGCCCAACACAGAGCTTGAACCCATGAACCATAAGATCATGACCTGAGCCAAAGATGGACGCCCAACTGACCAAGTCACCCAGGCGTCCTAAAACCATTTTACTTCTATTTGGGTTGTAGTTTGGGGACAATAGAAAATCTTATTTGTAGTTCTCCTTGCCATCAATTAATCTTATTATTAGTAAACTCTAAACTGCTATATTAGAATCTTTGGCTTAATAGACTCATGAATATATTTAACCTTCTATAAATAGAACCACTATTCTTTTCTATCAAGCCTTAACCAGTAGTGGTCATTATTGTACTTTTTGATATCACTTTCTGGAAATTCATCTTGACTGTGTAGAGGACAACTTTGCAGCTTTCAGGGTCCAATTTCTTTCCCTCCCGGTTTCCAAACTTGTTTGCCCTCATTGTAAGTGATGACTCTCCTTTCTTTACCACACCTCAGACATTTATAGAGCTATATTGGGGAAATTTTAGCACAAATTATCATTATTGGTTTGCTTGTTTACCTCTCCTATTAGATAGTGGGTACATGGAATGTAATATGTTCAGTTCCTGGGACACAGTAAACATCAAATTCATGTTGATAGAATGAATTGATTAATGAACCATATTTATCTGATTATTAGGCATGATTAATGAGGATAAGCTAAAGTATAAAACGTATCATTTTTTAATGTTTATTTATTTTGAGAGAGAGAGAGAGTAGAGGAGGGGCAAAGAGAGAGAGAGAGACAGAGAATCCAAAGTAAGCTCCACACCATCAGTGTGGAGCCCAATGCGTGGCTCAGGTTCATGAACTCTGAGATCATAAACTAAGCTAAAATCAAGAGTCAGATGTTTAACCAATTGAGCCACCCAGGTGCCCCCAAAATATATCACTTTTTAAAGCCTTTCAAGATCTAGTCAGTATAGAAATTGATGTAAAACTGACAATTTATATCTCATAGAAATCACAAAGTAAAAATAGACTTAATAACTATGGTAATGGGTAATGAAACTGAAATAAAAGTGCCCATTGTTTTTGTTTTTGTTGTTTCAGTTTGTGACTTATAAGGATTTGAATATACTCTGAATTGTTACTTGTTTTTTTTCTAATTTTCAGATGGCTGCATTAGGTTTAAGCTAAGAATTGATAGCAATGACAAAAAATAAAACTTGAAATTGGAAAGCATTAAATTAAAGGTACCATAATAAGTGATTTCCTTTATACTTATGAAAGTAAGTTTCAGGACAACATTTTAAAAAGCCTATGATGTTAGTTCTCATTGTAACGTAACTATTTCATAAGGTGTACTTTGGTCTGGTACTTGCAAATGATGTAAAAGGAAAAATAATATAATACATAATCAGATTTTGCACTGGGGTCTACTTATGGGGGAATCAAATAAAAGGCTTCCCAGCACCATTTGGTTCTTTTGTACAAACACCAAGTTACCTAAACACTGGCACCGACGCCAGAAATAACTGTGTGTTTACTCCGTAATTATATGATACTCAACCTTATAATTAAAGGAACAACAGTTGCCATGTACACAAAGTAAGTGCGCTATAAAATAAAGCAATTACTGAAATAAACTATATAATTAAAAATCTCTTACGGCAGTAACAAGGCTTGCCCCGCTAATTCTGTAAGTACCAAGGTAGTTCTCCCGTATGCGTTCTCCCGGAGCTTACAATGAGTAGCAAATATCTTTTCCAGAGGCATGTTCTCCGGAAAAAAACACAAACAAGCCAACACCTTTTAAGTTGTTTCCAGATCTGGTACACCCACCTTGTTTGAGGAAACGCTGAAGTGAGGAGGACATTCTGAATGCTACTGTCCAAAGGTATTTTTGATAATAATTGATGATTCAAAACAGACCTATCCATTGACATTAAGAGAAACGATATCTCTTTTTAAAGGCTCAACCCAATAAGCACTGTGTTACTTTTCCAAGGAAATCCCAAAGATAGTTGGGAAGATATTCTCTTTTAGAGACCCACATATGTTTGCTTCTGTCAATCTTTTATTACAAATAGGTATACAAGAATTGAGTAATAACCAAGGAAGATCTTTGTGGTTCTCATCAACTTCCACTGTCATTTGCCCAGCAACATTTTATGTTTCTACCCTTATTTTTACTTACTCTTTTTACAACTACTTTTAATTATACACTGTTTTTTTCACGGGGTTAAGATCTTATAAAGCCTTCCTGATTAATTTCATACCATAGATAATGCAGAGCGGGTATCAAGAATGGCTTCCAGATTTGTGACTTATGCAACTGAGGAGAGAGAGTGGTCATCGCTGATAAAAACTTCTAGAAGAAAAGCAGGTTAGTGTGGAATATGAGGAGCTTAATTTTTGATTTGTTGGATTTGAGATTATTTTGGAATTTACAAACAATATTTCAGTTATGCAAGTCGATATACATGCATGAACTTTGACAAGAAATCAAAGGTACAGAGGACAAATAAAGTTATGAGGATGGTAAGTTTATCCCGAGGAAGAACGCATCGTAACAAAAGGCTGAACACTAACGGGGAATGGCACTGGAGAACGGGATGGGATAACAATGGAGGCTCAAGAGAAATGATCAGCCTCCATTGGTAGGAAGAAACAGGGGAAAAAATGGTGTCAAATTGCCAAGGAAAGACAGTTTTTCTAATAAGCAGGAAGAGTCAACAATGTTAAATGCTACTGAGGCACAAAGGGATAGGAGGTTGAAAATATCCTTTGGGTTTAATACCCTAGAGGGTACTGATGACTATAAGAGAGTCACTAGTGATAGTTGAGTTTTATAATATTTATGTGAATCTGAAGATAGTTTTAAAAAGTCAAATAAATGACTACTGAATGAAACTACTTTATTGGAAGTTTTCCATTTAGTAACAGATCATCGATAAAATAGGTACAAAGATACTATTACTTCTGTAATGCTTTCAAAGGATTTATTTAACAACGTGTATTTGAAAAGAAGAGTACTTATGTATTCAATCTGCAGAATTTATTCAGAATTTTTAGTATCCATATGTATCTGTGTTCTGTTTGCCATAACTCTGGGGCACATTGGCCTTGAATCACAATTTTCAGATCTACTTTAGCTGATTTTACTGAACCTTTTTTTTTTTTAACAAATAAGCGGAAGTGGTGACATTTTTGAAAATTAATACATATGTCTATTTTTCATTCTGACCCAATGTAGAAAGGCAGATGAATCAAAATATAAATGAATGCTTCTTTTTTCTGAAGTTTTTGAAACCCCATCATCTTTGGTATCTTTTTTGTTTTTATTTACCTATTATAACTAGTGGGTCCTTGCATCCTTTTCTTATATCCAAGAGATATGTAACAGCTGCTTTTTCCCTTTTTATAGGATTTCTATATTCCAGTAAGAGTTGTTGGGAAGGAGGGAGTACGCTCTATATTCCCCCCATCCTGAGAAGATGCCTTTTAATTCCATGTATCTTGTCCCACCAGTCACAACTCCCCCCGTAAGGAAGAAAAACAACTTAGGCAATCAGTGAGTTAGGAAGGAAATGTCCTTCCGGCTTCCTCTCGAAAGCTATCCTCTGGGTTGTGGAAGGACCACAAGGAAGCTGATGTTCCACTCCTCTTTCCATGCTGGTAATTTTGCTGATGTAGCTGGACAGGCCTGTGTTTGTCCAGCACTGACTGTGATTAAGTGTGTAGATTTATCTAACTTGGAAAACATTAGGAGGAAATGCTCAACACACTAGGCCCATAATTTTCAATATGACCTTTATAAAGTGGCCTATGTTCAAGTCTCCTCTAGCTGTGTTTCAGCAGGCTCTGCCTTTAGGCACGGAAAGAAGAGCTCACTCACCGTGCGCTTTGAAAATGCCAAGAGGTATAAACTTAAAGTCGAGTCTGAAGCTCTCTCTGAGTCACCAAGCTCCTCCTTCCAATTGTGCTTGAGCGAGTCATTGCATAAATACCCAATTTTTTAAAGTTTATTTATTTATTTTGTGAGACAGAGAGAGAGAGCAGGAGCAGGGAAGGGACTGAGAGAGAGAGAGAGAGAGAGAGAGAGTCCCAAGCAGGGCTTGCACTCTCACCTCAGAGCCTAACACAGGACTCAATCTCATGAACCATGAGATCATGACCGGAGCTGAAATCAAGAGTCAGACACTTATCCAACTCAGACACCTAGGTGTCCCTCCAAATCTTTATTTAAGTTTGCAAATTTTAGGGGGGCCTGGGTGGCTCAGTCGGTTAAGCAGCTTACTTCAGCTCAGGTCAAGATCTCACAGTTTGTGAGTTAGAGTTCCTCATTGGGTTTTGTGCTGACAGCTCAGAGTCTGAAGCCTGCTTCGGATTCTGTGTCTCCCGCTCTCTCCGTCCGTCCTCTGCTCATGCTCTTTCTCTTACTCTCTCTCAAAAATAAATAAATATTTAAAAAAATTAAAAAATAATTGCAAATTTTGGGTTTTCTCAAAAAATATCTTCTTAATATGTATTTTTGGTTTATTTTTCTTTCTATATTTTTAAAGCAGGTGTTTTTTTCCTTGACTAACATTTCAAATACAACAAAACAAAGAACACAGTTATAACCTTCGGGTTACAAAAAAATCTGATAATTTAGAGTTCATTTTTTGAGTTTTGTGACTTACTCTTATTTGTAAACATACCATATACGATGGCTAAAGTTGCACCAAGAGGGACTGAAATCATCATTAAAAGAAATGAGCAAGAGAGGGAAGAGAAAATGCCAGTCCAGGCACCTGATTTTTTTTTTTTTTTTTTTAGTTTTTATTTCAGTAATCCCTACACTCAATGTGGGGCCTAAACGCACAACCCCGAGGTCACAAGTGGCACACTCTTCTGACTGAGCCAGCAGGCACCCCTCAGGTACTTGATCCCTTTCCACCACAGACCACTCCCTCCACTTTAGAGCGTGCAAGTCCGGCTCAGAGCAGTGGACAGACGGTAAGCAGGGCTGGTCTGCCCCAGGAAGTCATTCTGTCCCAGCTCCTGTCCTCCTCCCTCTCCATTCAACTTCAGTGACGTTTTTCAGCTCCAGAAAATGCTACTTCTGTCTAATAGTATAGCAATATTTTGGTAACATTACCAGTAAACGTTGCATTAGCTAGAGAAAAAGAATAAGGATAATAGGACAAAAAGAATAAAAATAATAAGTTATTTAAGGAAGGAATACAAATTATTTCTTCTCACATATAAAAAAATATATGGAGGGACGCCTGGGTGGCTCAGTCAGTGGAGCATACCAAAACTTATGGGATGCAGCATAAGCAGTTCAAAGAGGAAAGTTCGTAGTGATAGATGTCTACATTAAGAAAAAAAAAAAAAGATCTTAAATAAACAATCTAATATTACACAAGAAACGAGAAAAGATGTTCACATTTTGGCCTATTGCACTCTGGACCCCACCTCAGGCTCTGCGGTGACAGCATGGAGCCTACTTGGAATCTGATCTCTCCCTCTCTTTCTGCCCCTCCCTTGCTCATGTATGGTCTTTCTCTCTCTCAAAATGAATAAATAAATAAAACTTAAAAAATAGAAATATGTTGCACACAAATTCAAAGGAAGGAATATCCTCATAATTGTTTTTTAAAGTACTTTTTAATCCCTTGCTATATTATTCCCTAAAAATCAAGTACTTACATATGTAACACATATGTAACATATTTTATATAAGAGAATCTACTTTAGTATAGACTGTCAAGCATTATAAAATGGGGTTCAGGTTTATAAAATACAGAATCTAAAAGCACTCTTGCTTTAAAACAAATAAATAGAACTTCCCAAGACTATCTCCCTAACTAATTTGTGGGTCAGAATTGAGTCTGGTGTTTAAAATCCTTTATAATTCTTTATATTTAAATTATTCTTTAATAATATATATCTTTTCCATATATTTTTAAAATTATTTTTAAACATTTATTTTTGAGAGACAGAGAGACAGATCATGAACAGGGGAAGGGCAGAGAGAGACAGACACATAAAATTAGAAACAGGCTCCAGGCTCTGAGCTGTCAGCACAGAGCCCGATGCGGGGCTCGAACCCACAAACCGTGAGATCATGACCTGAGCTGAAGTCGGATGCTTAACCAACTCAGGCCCCTCAATCTTCTTAAATTTGTTATGGCTTTTTCTTTTCCTCTATCATATGATCTCTCCTGGAGAATGTTCTCTGCACATTTGAGGAGAAAAAAATGTGTATTCTGATGCTGTTCTGTATATGTTTGTTAGGTTCATTTGGTCTAAAATGTATTTCAAGCCCAATGTTTCCTTATTGATTCTCTGTCTGGATGATCTTTCTATTATTGAAAGTGTATCAAAGTTCCTATAATTATTCTATTGTCTATTCTCTCTTTAGATCTGTTAGTATTTGCTTAATATACTTAGGCTTCTAAGGTTGTGTATATATATAATTGTTATATTCTCTTGATGAATTGACCCATCTGTCATTATATAATGATCTTCCTTTTCTCTTGTTACTGTTTGTTTGTTTTTTCTTTTACTTAACAAAGTCTTTTTTCTGATATAAGTAGAGCCACCACTGGTCTGTTTGGTTTCCATTTGTACGGGCTACCTGTTTTCATCTCTTCACTTTGAGCTTATGAGTCTCTTGTAAGCAGCAAATAATTTTTTTAATGTTTTAAATTATTTTTGAGATAGAGAGAGAGAGAGACAGCGCAAGACGGGGAGGGTCAAAGAGAGAGACACACACAGAATCTGAAGCAGGCTCCAGGCTCTGAGCTAGCTTTCAGCACAGAGCCCGACGCAGGGCTCAAACCCACGAACCGTGAGGTCATGACCTGAGCCGAAGTCGGTCGATTATCCAACTGAGCCACCCTGGCGCCCCTAGCAAATAGTTTTTAATCTATTCATCTTATCTATGCCTTGATTGTATAATTTACTTCATTTACTTCTAAAATAATCATTAATAGGTAAAGACTTACTAATGCCATTTTCAAAATTACTTTATGGCTGTTTCTTTTTTCTCCCCCACCTTTCTTGCTGTCTTTGTGAATTGATGATTTTCTATTCCAGGATTTTTTTTTAACGTTTATTTATTTTTGAGAGAGAAAGACAGTGCAAGCAGCAGAGGGGCAAAGACACAGAATCTGAAACAGGCTCCAGGCTCTGAACTGTCAGCATAGAGTCTGATCCAGGGCTCGAACGTGGGAACGGGCCAGATCATGACCTGAGCCGAAGTCTGATGCTTAATCACCTGAGCCACCCAGGTCCCCATCCAGTATGTTTTGCTTTTTTTTTTTCAATCTTGTGTGTTTCTCCTATAAGTTTTTGCTTTGTGATTACCCTGTGACTTACATAAAACATCTTATAGTTATAATAGTCTCTTTTAAGCTGATAACAATTTCAATCCCATACAAAAACTCTCCCCTTTTGCAACTCCCTTAAATTTATATTTTTGATACCACAATTTACATCTTTCAATATTGTGTATTCATTAAGAAATTATTATAGCTATAATTATTTTATAACACTTCTGCCCTTTCACCTTTATACTGGAAGTGATTAACGCACCGCCATATTGTAGTAGTGGAGTATTCTCAGTTGGACTAGATAGTTACTTTAACCAATGTAAAAGCACAGGTACCCCTTCCAGAATTAGCGGGCTGGCTTTGGAAAGACCTTCCCCTGAGGGGAGTGCATGCTGGTTGTGCTGTAACCCTCGGGGATCGTACGTGGAGCGCCACGTGCAGGGGTCTATGGCAGCTCCAGGTCCCGGCAAGCAGGGTAGTGACTTGCTTGCCCCGGGCTGCAGGTGCTCATGATACTGTCAACTGCAGGATTCTCGGGGAGAGCCGTGCAGCGTCTCCAGCGGCTCCTAGGACTGTTGGGGTATCCAGGGGCACTTCCAGGTCCAGAGGTCCAGGTCTAGGGCAGAAAGCAATGGCGACCAGTGCTATTGATGTTTACATGCTTAACTGAAGGGGCCAACAGTGTGGCAGGGGCTGGCTGCAGACATACACATAGAGGCAAGGGCTGGGGGCAGGGAAAATGGGGTTTCACCTGCAGCTGCAGGGGGTACTAACTGTCGGTGTGTGATCTCACTATTAGTTGGTCTGAGCCCGCATCAGGCTCTGTGCTGACAGCTTGGAGCCTGGAGCCTGCATGGATTCTGTGTCTCCCTTCTCTCTGCCCTTCCCCTGCTTCTGTTATCGCTCTGTCTCTCCTAAAAAAATAAAGAAACATTATTTTTTTTTAATTCAGGTAGGAACATCACAATTAGGAATTAGGAATTTTATATATGAATACCTAATTCAGAATTACTAAGAAAGCTTCAGAAAGAAAGAACCCACACTGGAAATACTTCCCTTCAGATTGGTGTTTATTCATTGTAAATACGTGTGTGTGTGTGTGTGTGTGTGTGTGTGTGTGTGCGCGCGTGCGCACATGTGCGTCTATAGTTTTAAAACATTTTTAGAGCAGTTTTAGATTCACAAAAAAAGGGAAAATAAAAAGAGAGGAAAGAAAGTAAGTGCAGGTAATTCCCATGTACCTCCTGCACCCACAAGCATAGCCTTTTTCATTACCAAATCCTTCACCAGAGCGTACCTTTGTTATAACTGATGAACCTACAGCGACACATAATAATCACTCAAAGCCCGTAGTTCACATTATGGTTCACTCTTGGTGTTTTACATTCCATGGATTTGGACACATATACTGTATAGTGACATGTATCCACCATTACAGTATCATAGAGAGTATTTTCATTATTGTGAAAATCCTCTGTGCTCTGCCTATTCGTCCCTCCAGCCACGCTCAACACCTGGCAGTCACTGATCCTTTTATAGTCTCCGCAGCGTTGCCTCTTCTCCAATGTCAATAGTTGGAGTCATCTAGTATGTAACTTCTTTGAGGTTGGTGTTTTCCCTTAGTAATATGCCTTTAAGTTTCCTACATGTCTTTTCATAGCCTGATAGCTCACTTCTCTTTAGCACTGAATAATATTTCACAGCTGGATGTACTATAGTTTATTTACCGACTGAAAGACATTTTTGTTGCTTCCAAGATTTGGCAATTATAAATAAAGCTGCTATAAACATCTGTTTGCAGGTTTTTATGTACAAAGTTTTCTGTTCCTTTGGGAATATTTATCCAGGGTAAGTGCCTGGGTAAATGCCAATGACTGAAATTGCTGCATTCTATGGTAAGAGTGATTATACTTTTGTAAGAAACCAGAACAGCTTATTGAAAAGATTATCTTAGCTCTATTGTAACACCTTTGATTCTTTCTCAAATATGAGTTGACTATATTTCTGTGGGTCTATATCTGGGCTCCCTATACTATTTCATTGATCTATTTGTTTATTCTTGCACCAGTACTATTCTATCTTGTTTACTATTGCTTTATAGTAAGTCTTGAGGTTGAGTAGTCTAAGTCTTCCAACTTTGTTCTTCAATATTGTGTTGACTATTGTGGTTGTTTTGCCTCTCCATGTAAACCTGAAGACAATTCTGTTGATATCAACAAAATAAGTTGCTAAGATTTTGATGAGGATAACATTTAATTTACATATCAAATTGGGAAGAAGTGGTATCTTGACAATATTGAATATTTCTACTTGTGCACATGGAATATCTCACCACTTTTTTAAGTTTTTATTTCATTCATTAGAGTTTTGTTGTTTTCCTCAGGTAGATCTTATATATATATTTGTTAAATTTTACTTAAGTATTTCATTCTGGGGTGTTGTAATATAAAAGATATTGTGTTTCTAATTTCAAATTTCACTTGTTTGTTGCTAGTAGATAAGAAAGTGACTTTAGTGTATTGGCCTTGTATCCTTTGCTGCTTTGCTATATTCACGTATTAGTTCTGAGTTATTTGTTGATTCTTTCAGGTGTTCTATATAGACAACAATGTCATCTGCAATTTTATTTCTGTCTTCCCACTCTATGTACCTTTTATTTCCTTTTCTTGTCTTAATGCATTAGCTAGGACTTTCAGTATGATGTTGAAAAGGAGTGGTGAGAAGGGACGTCCTCTCCTTGTTCCTGATCTTAATGGGAAGGCTTCTAGTTTTCCACTATTAAGTGTAACTCTCATGTAGGCTTTTTGTAGGCTTTTTGAAGTTGAGAAAGTTCCCTTCTAGTTCTAATGTACTGAGAGTTTTTATTATATAAATGGGTATTAGAGTTCATCACATACTTTTTCTGCATCTATTGATATGAGCATGTTAATATTACTATTTTTAGATGATTGGTGTGATAGGTTACATTGGTTTTCAAGTCTTGAACCAGACTTGCATATCTGGATTAAGTCCTATTTGATTGTGGTGTATACTTCTTCTCATTTTCTTCTTGATTTTCTAACAATTTGTTAAGGATTTTTGCATCTATGTTCATGAGTGATATTGATCTGTAGTTTTCTTGTAAAGTCTTTGTTTGGTTTTGGTATTAAGATAATGCTGACAGAATAGGTTAGGAAGTCTTCCCTCTGCTTTTATCCTCTGAAAGCAATTGTAGAGAATTTTTATATTTTTTTCCTTAAGGTTTTGATGGAATTTACCAATAAATCCATCTGGGCCTGGTGATCTCTGTTTTGGAAGTTTATTAATTATTGATCCCATTTCTTTAATAGATATAGACCCATTTAGACTATTTCTTCTGGTTTGAGTTTTGGCAAATTGTGTTTTTTAAGGAATTGGTCCATTGCATCAAGGTTATTATATTTGTGGGCCTAGAGGGTTTTTTTTGTAACATTCCTTTATTATGCTTTTTAATATTCATGTGATCTATAGTGAGGTCTCCCCTTTCATTTCTGAAATTAATACTTTTTCTGCTCTATCTCTTTTTCTGAATTAGCCCGGTTAGGGGTTTATTGATTTTATGGATCTTCAAACAACCAGCTTTTGGGTTCATCAGTTTTCTCTATTGATTTCTTATTTTCCATTTCATTGATCTCTACTCTAATTCTTATTATTAATATTTTTCTCTTTACTTTTGATTTAATTTGCTCTCCTTTTCTAATATCCTAAGGTAGAAAATTATTGATTTTAGATCTTTTTTATTTTCTCATATATGCACTTAATGATGTTATAAACATCCCTCTATGCCCTATTCTTACTGTATCTCACAAATCTAGATACCTTTTTTCATTTCATTCAAAATGTTTTAAAATATATCTTGAGATTTCCTTTTTGACCCATTTTTTTTAGAAATGTATTGTTTAATTTCTATATGCTCAGAGATTTTTCTTTCTGTTATTGGCTCACAGTTATATTTCATGAGATTCAGAGAGAAGATATTGTATAATTTCTATTTATTTAAATCTATTAAGGTATGTTTTATGGCCCAGAATGGCCTATTTTGGTCAATGTTTTATGTGAGCTTGAGAAGAATGTGTGTTCTGCTGTAGTTGGACGCAATTTTTGGATGTCAATTCTATCAATTTGATTGATATTGTCATTGATTTCAACTTTAGTAGTGTTTACTGACTGCTGGATCCGTCCATTTCTGAAAGAAGGATGTTAAACTTTCAACAATGATAAGGGATCTTTGTTTTTCCCTGTAGATCTGCAGACATGGTTTGACTCTCTGTTATTATCCACCTTCCCTGCAAGACCGCACAGGCCTGAGGGTATTTTCTCACTATTTCCTGGGGGTTCAGTGTCTAGTACTGTAGGTAGCACAAAGTATATACTCAATGAACAGTTTTAACATGAACTAATAAAAAATATTTTCTATACACTGATTCTACTTTCAGGAATGATTTGCCGTAGGGGGAAAAAGAAAAGATTTGCAAAAGTGCCACTTGTATATCGTCTTCACTGGATATTGGTAACACTTAAGAGTGACTTGTAATTTACATTTTCCCCAGGTGAGAAGAGCTAGCATCCAAATATTAGTACTTAAATTTGAGTGCTTGCTATTTTTCTGGTCGGAAGGTTTATTTCTGTTGTCATGTTTTTCAACAGTTATGTAAAATGTGGAATATTGCTATATTTATTTAATAGATGAGTAACAGAGGCCTGGAAAATTAAACAATTTTTTCTAGGGTTAACAGTTATTAAGCAAAGATCTTGGATATTGAACCAGCTGTTTGATTCCCACAGCACTGCTCTGGGCAGGTAAAACAAGAATATCAGAAATTAGATCTGTTCTAGAAACTCCATTTTTTCTTTTAAGAGATTGGTCAACATATATGAATAATTCAGTTAATTAATGAGCAAAAAACATTCCTCATTCTTGGCGAGCTATGGTCTCCTTAACAATGAAAAAATTGCTAGGATACATCCTTTTGTTATAGGAGAATTCTCTGATTTAGCTGTTCCATAAGTTTGGATTTCTAATATATTGGCTAATCATTCTTAAAGTGGGACCACTGGGCACTTCAGTCAAAACTACCTGGATTATCTAGGCAAAATGTATTTTGAGCTCTTTGGGGCTTAATTACTAGAACAGCTGTACAACTTGCCACTTCAGTTTGGCTCTTTAGATACGGCAACCAGGTAATTAAGGTGGTTTTGTAAAATTGTAGTTTCTCAATTTTACTGTTGCTTCCTTTAAACTAAAGCCCCACTGTTGCCACCCTTTATTTTTTAGCATGACAGTGTTGATAAAGATTACAGTCAGTATGTCTAAGTGTGGCTTTAAACACCAATGAACGCTTAATAGCTTTTTCAGTTCTATAAACACAGAAGATGAAATAATTTATTAATGAAACCAAAACTTAATAAAAACACTTTGTTACAATAGAGAATTATACTGTAAAAAGATCAAGTAATATGTATACCAAATGTCTAATCATGATATAAATACTTGTCATTTTTTTAGAAGCACTGAAATATCCAGCCACACACAAACACACACATTCACACAAGTATGTTTAATTATACATTCAAATATGTTACTCTTAAAGTTTTTATATAGAGAGTTTATAATGGCCATTAAATAGAGTAACAGAACAAATTACATCAGGGAAAATACTTAAAAGTATACTGGATATCTAAATAATCAAGAAAACATTTTTTTTAAAACTTGAAATGATGCCATAACAAAAAAAAAAGTTGGTGTGAGTAAAATTGTCAATCTATTTGGCCCTTTTTGCTTTTAATCCTGACTTGTGCAGTGCTCCTTAAGCTTCTTCTCTGATATCATATAGATTTTCAGATGTCAGTGAAAGCACTACTTGGCTTGTGTCAGATCCTGTGACTAAATTTGAAAGAAATTATGCTCAGCCTAAGAAAGAGACCTTAGCTGTGGTGACTGGAGTAATGAAATTGCCCAAATAAATTCTTGGAAGAGAAATTACCTTGACAACTACCCATAAGCACTTATTTGAAATCTTAAAACCCTAGATTGGGTAGCATCTGGAGCAGCTGCCGAAGTGCTGCAATGAACTTTAATACTGCCATATATTCAATATAAATATTTTCTGGAATACTCTAATGCAGGTGTCTTTCCAAGGCAACCCTGACAAATGTTATTCCTGAGTCTAATCTAAAACATTTAAAAACCTCTTCTTTTTAAAAATTACAAATACAAGGACAGAGTATATTATCAAGGAAATAAGATTTAAAAACAATTCTTACTTATAAATGTGATTAGAACTCTCTTCTGATTATGGTATGAAAGAGCACTTAATCATTTACAAAATGTAACTTGATTATTTATTGATTGTTCTTGAAATTATGAACTACCAACTCCCAATTCCTTACTAATTGCTGTGTTTAATCCTCCAAGAGATTATAAGCTAATAATTTAAAGATGATTTACCATGCATATCTTAAGATCTAATTTCTCTATTCTCTTTATTTTGTGTGATTAAGTGTAAAAAATATGTGCCTTGATCAGAAGTCATGGGTTGAGTTTCCGGTGTCATTGTTGGACTGGGACAACTCCATACCACTCAGTTTCCTCACTCACGAAGTGTAAATATATGGAAATTGTGTTTGATAAATAGATTGAATTAGAAAAGATGTTAAATTATTTTTTTTGTTATTTTGGGAATCTATAATTATCTGCGGGTTAATTTTCCCATCACAATACGAGCAAGCACAGTGTTCCCTAAAGATTGTTATTTTTCTATTTTAATTGTTCTTCATGAATTATCTGTAAAAGTCTGGAAAACTTTACAAATTTTATTCCTGTTATATATTTATCTGAAAAAGAAGAGGAGACAAAATTCCGTTTCATTATGAGTACCTGGTAGGATGATTGTAGGGGCAATGACAGAAGAAAATGCTCCGCCATGCTTTCTTACCTTAAAACATTTGATGACGAACTCTGATTCTCAGCTTGACCAGTTGGCCAGTCACGTTTTATTTTAAAAATGTTCATTGATATTAAGGTCAAAATTATGGTTGTGCATTTGCCCTCAGAATAGAGTTTGGTTTCTGAGTAGGAAATCTCAGACCTGAAGACAAAGTCCAACTGAAGGGGTTTCAGTGTGTTTGAAAGATCAGTAATGCTTCATGTTGCGAAAAACAGACTTTATGTTTTGAAATAAGCAACCACCTCATCACTATACAAGAAAAGGCTTCTGCACTGACTTCTGGTTTGTCTGCAAATATAAACTGTCATCCTCTTCTTGTTTGTGTACCTCCTAGCTCATCCAGTTCTCCGCAGAGTTATGAACTTGACCCATGGTCATTACTTGAAGCAAAATGGTTTGAATGAAAGTGCATGTGTCCACTTCACAACTAAGTACATCTCCCTTCCGTTTATCTTCTTTTAACTCCTCTCCAGTATTTCTTCCAGTGATTGTGGTTCGGAATTCTGATGAGTTAATCTATGGTGTTACTCGCTGAAGTAAAAATCAGCGTACCCCGCTAAAAATTCTTTAAATATCAGATAGCCAATTTCATGATGTTTTTAAAGAGAGATAATATTTAAAATAAACAAGAATCATTTGGAAACAGGACTACGTGAGCTATGGAAAAATAAATCTGTTGTTTTGTTGTTTTGTCCTCCTGTTTAATTGTTACCCCTTATAGATAAGCTAAAAACGGATACAAAATATTAAATGTATGGCTACCGTGTGGTGATAAAATAATCCCCTTTATAAAAAAGAAATAACAAATTAGACCATGTTTATTTGCTTAGGAAATATCTGCAGGAATTGTTACATTATCACCATTTTAAAGGGTCACATGATTTAACAAAACTGAAAACAAATACATTTTTTTCTATGTTTTGTGTGATATAAAGTTATCTAAATATTTTTGGAACAAAAAATAATCCTTAGTAAAAGTTTTTTTCTGAAAATGAAATGGATAGATTTGTGCTTGCTTCAAGTACCCTAAATATTTGCTCTTACAATAACATTTCTAAATACTATTCTCTTCCTGAGTGTGGCACTCTTAATTTTATAAGTATTTAGTAAGTGATTGTCTAATCAAGTAATCACTTGCAAATTGTATATTAAACAGACAGACTGCATAGTTGAACTAAAATATTTTTACTTTGATACATTTGTAAAATTGGTTAAAATTCTTAGTATTGCCACTATAATCACTAGAGAAAACCATGCATTTCGTCATGAATGATACTGCAATATTTTCAATTCTAAAGCATTAATATAGCTGTTTATTTTTAAGGTATTTAATTGTAGCTTAACCACATCAGATTATTCATCACAGTCAGTAATAATTTCAACCATTTGTATATATTATGGGACCCTTAAGTAAACATTTTCCGTTGCTTAATGATTGCCCTTAACCTACCAAATATATTTTCAAAATACAATTATTTGGCAATTCAGCATGAGATTCTGTACATAAATTCAGTCACCTAAACCATCAACCCCTATACATCTTAAACGGTCCACTGGAAGATGGTTAAAAAATAAAATGATGTCAAGAAGGGTATGATATAGTGAACTCATGGATTAAATCATTTTGGCTTCCTTGTATCTATGTGATATGAATTGAGTCTGGTGAAGTTGTCTACTAAAGAATGGCTAAGACTCAACAAATTTAGTTTTAATGTAAATGTCATAAATGCAGTTTCATAAATAGCAAATCCAGTTCGCTTATTAATATACAAATATTACATAGACAAAAAAGTCTCAGGTGCCAAATTTTAGTAAAATTAGATACACAGAGCCATTAAAATATTATCAAAATATGTAGAAAATTATGAATCATAGATGTATATAAAGCACAAAAATCTTTATAGGGATAGAAATAATATCCAACAGAGTATCATAATTTAATTTAATTTTCCATTCTCTATTTTGAATCTTACTTTTAATAATAGTTGCATCATAACCTCCTATAAATTACTGGAAACTATAGTTTTTAAAAGATTTAAATAGGATAGAAGATGTTAAACTATCTATAGAAAATTTGTTTGCTCTATCTACAGAAAAGAAACCACAGAGTCATACATCACACAGCTGTGTTACTTTGATGATGGTGTTGTCATCAAAACAGCAATTCATAAATCTATGTCCTTATAGAAATGCTTTGTAGTATAATGATGTTATACTTGACCTAAACCCCTATTTCAAAGAAATTCTAAGATTTCAATATATGTCCTTAAAATGCCTATTAATATTTTATGCATGGAATCTTTAAGCTATTAGAACATTTAACAAGGTGATTAGAAATTTGATTAAAATGTTTAATGTATTCATTGTACAATTAGAGGATTGAGAAATAGTAGGTGTTTCAAGTCTACTTTATTTCCTTAATCTTTTTGCTTTTAATTTCCTAATTTCTCAGTTGATTGTTTTAGGAAGAAACTTCAAAGATTGAGCTGACATCTTTGAAGCATCATCTGGGAAACTGAATCTGAATAGCCTTTTTTTTTTTTTTACAAAGCCCTGAATATAGGATCTCACAGGGCTCAAAAAGAAAATGACCTGGCCTCTGCTCCTTGCACAATAAAGGTCAGGCCCAGTTTTGCATTTACAATATAGCTACCTTTGTAATTCTGCTGCATGCTATGGTACATCTAGTTGTTATAATAAGTTCACTGACAGTGAGCTTGCGACTTAAATTTTGAGTGAAAAAATGAAGTTTTGTCAATTTGAAATACACAACTTGTCAAAATCTGAACTCATTCATAAAAGAGTTGCTTTTTTTTACTAGTGGCCAGACCATTTTTCTTATTAAGAATAAGCTTTTAAGTAGATAAAGAGAAACCCATTTAAAAACAACCAGGAAACAGAAATGACACTCTTTATGTTGAAGAAGTGAGGGAATGAGTCGTTGGTCCAATATTCGTTTCTCGAATAAATTTCATTGAAGGCTGTCTTGACATAAGCATCCACATTCCACTGACCTTTATTTTGCAGTCTAGAGAGACTGGGGCCACACAGACTTGGCGCTGGTATAGCTAACTGTACTTAAACTTTGTGTCTGATCAACTTAAGTGTATTGGATTTGAAAACAGTTAGTCAATTGTTTCTAGTCCCTAGGTGGTGGTTTATGGTAATGTTTGCATCAATACTAACAAAAGCCATACCACAGTACAAAGTACATCAAGGAAATGAAAGACAAGGCTGCCTGTTGTCAGTTCTGTCGACAAGAAAGGCAGGATTCAGAGCTGGGGCAGAGATCGTTAGAGAAACACAAAAATGAATGAACCACAAAAATCGTAGGACTGATGGTTCACATCAAAGGTTTGGGGACTGGCTAATGGGCAAGGTTGCACACAGGCCACAAGACATATACCCTGGACTCGTTTGACCATACAGAAAGGTCACCAAAAAGAAGGGAAAAGGTTCCTAAGATAGCATGAAGCAGTCTTCTGGAGAAACTATATAAAGAGAAGAAAGAAAAGAGAACAAGCATTAATAGTGCTATGTAAACTACATCCACTTCAAACGGGATTTTTGGTGAACAGATCTATTTATTTTTATTTCTGACAGCAAAATTCCTAATATTGAGAAATAGAACATGATGCTTTTATATTTGCTGGAGTTTTTTCTGTCCCCATTAGATAAATACAATGCATAAAGTATGGATTCAGTGTAGTTTAAATACTTTGAGTCTCACCACATATAAATAAAATGGTCCAGAATGTTTTGTTCATTTTAAAGAATCATATGTCTGCAGAACAGCTGGTGTATATGTAAGCAGATGTGTATAAATAGGACAATAATGATAACAGAATTGATTTTTATATTTTTTCGCTTTGTCTGAATCAGCTTATCATGTATAATTTTAAAAGCACAATTAAAGGAACTAAATGCGACAATAATATGACATAGTCATACAATGGCATCTATTAATGTAAGAATGTAGTCATCCTTTATTGGAAGCCTACCCTCCAGATACCTGCTGTGCTGTGAGATGCTAGAATGTCAAAGAAAAATAAGTGAAAGCGTAGCTCATCATGGGGTAAATTGCCTGTTGAAAAAGAAATGTACTTAGTTTCTCATTTGAATGCTGCTTTCAGTTAAAAAAAAAAAATAGGAGGGATTGTTATCAAGGTAAGGACTAATCTTTCCTGACCCAAAAGAGAGAGAGAAGGAGTAGAGAGAGAGAGAGAAAGAAAGAAAGAAAGAAAGAAAGAAAGAAAGAAAGAAGGGAGTGTTTGAACAAAAGCTGTAAAAGCTAACATTGTGTTTTATTGTATTTTACGGCTAATTTTAAGCTTTTAGCATCAATTAATGCAATGTAAAATCCACTTCATATTTAAAGATGGACAAAATCACTGATTTCTATTATGAAAGAAAAATATCTGTTGAAGAGTTCTGTGTGATTTTTATAATACTATTTAATCACATATAGCTGATAGTCATTTATAATCTGTGAGATATATGCCAAACTATACCTTATTATTTAAATGACACACATTAGTCATACTTCAAATGAATAGGCATCCCCTTGAGTCCCACAGATAAAGATTTAGTGTATCAAGATGTGTATTTACACAGGTAAAGCATTTTTGCAAAGCACATTTGCATTGAAACAATTATCTAGTACTTTGCATATAATACTGGATCACTTCACTTGAAATACATTTATTTTTGCTTTTTCCTAGTGTATTTTAAAGTAAAAAATAATAATAATGATCATTTCTATGAATTAAAACTCAAAACCTACACTTAACCTTTGAAGTAAATATTAATATAATATGAATAGAAGATTAGCAACAAATTAGCATAGAAGGAAAATCTTTTTAAAGTAATGCCAATGCTTAAATAATTATTACCAAATTTCCTTGACCTGGTTTATCAGCCCCAAAGCACTAATTCTTTGGGGAAATCTGCAGCGTAATTTACCCAACAAATTTTTCATTGACCCACCATTTTTTTTTATAATTTGCCAATTTTCGATTTTTCTTTCAATAAAACATATTTTTGAAAGCTCACACATTTGGCATTGTGAGCCAGAAACATTTATCCTTCCAAACAAAAAACATTCCACTTATTAATCACCTGAGCCCTGGGTTGTTTAGAGATGAACATAACAGTATTAATTTTTCTGTAGAACAGTTTTTATACTATGTTCCTAAGTGCCATGGCATTATTTTTTGTGATGTTCCAGAGCTGTCATTTAATAGTTTTGCAAAGAGGAAAAGGTAACATTTTTTTTGAAACAAGTTACTGATGTATGCTTAAAACAATGAGATATAATTTAAAGCTACCATATAAAATTTTATTAGACAAAACATTGTTCAAAGAACATATATAACAAATAGAGAAACAAAACCCAATAATAAAATAAGTTTCGCTAGATAGTTAAAAAAAATCCAAGGACGTTTGAGCGTTAGCTGTCATTATGGTCCAGTTCACTGTTTATTTCCTTGGCATGCATCTCCTGACCTGTATATAAAATTCATAGTTTCAAAAGTGACATGTGCAAGCCTTGGACAACTGGGGAAAAGGCATATTTCCTGACCTTGTAACCATAGCAACCACTTGCTGATTGGTAGCAGGCAGGCTTTCCATCCTTTACCACTGAAGGCAAGTATGTGAGGTTGTTGGCTTTGTTTGTGACTCTGGCTTTATTTACATGCAAACAGGAATACCAGACTTGAAATCACTGTTTTCTGCTGGGCATACTATCATAGAATTAGGGGGAAGGGAAGCCTTAATTTCATAGCTTTGTAATAATGTTACAATTGCAATGAAAGCAGAACACATTTTCTATCAAAGCTGTATGTAGAAGCTTAACTTAAGATCCTGTTCTATTTAGCTTTGCACCCCACCATCAGTCTTCTACCCGAAGAGCAGAAAACATATGTATGTAGGGCAGATGTAACTTTTAAAAAGATTCCACAAAATCAGTATAATACTTTATTTGATGATAAGATTTACATGTTAGGGAAAAGAATAAACTCCTTTAAATTATGCTAATGACGGAGTCTATTTCCATAAACTACATTAAATGGTAATTAAGCAAGCATTTATGTATTGTTTGCATCCCGGAGAAGCTAAGCCATTTAGAATTCCCTTCTGGAATGACCTAATGCAAACTTCTTTGGATGGCTTTGCTTCAGATGCAGGATATTTGCCTTTGGAGAGTAGAGACCTTCCTCTTCATTTTCTTTGCCCCAACCTATTCCACTTTTTTCTCATAACCAGCTTCTCAACCTCCAGTGATATAAATGAAAAATGGAATTTTGTAAAATTCACGTTGGTGAATAATCTGTTCATGGATTCAGGAGGATGAACCAGGCACACACCGAGCCCACGCTAACCCTCCAATTGGATCTCCTCTCCCATGGCAAAGTTATGTGCTGTGATAGAGAAGCCATATGAAAATTCGTCTTAGCAAATCCTTGCTTGAGTGCAGAATAATGAAAGGATACAAACTGAGGCTTGAACATTATATTAAAATATAATAATACGTCATCTTCTAAAACATCAGATGCTTGGATTTTTATATATTATACAGTTTGTATTCGTTAATAAATTTTGTCAGAAACCATTCAATGAAATAAATACCATGATTTATAAAACAAACATTTCCTTGAAATTCTCTGTTAATTAACATAGACACACTCACTATTTTACTAAAATGTTCTACGTTTGTCTATGATGTGAGCATATTTTCATAAGCGCATAGAAGTTTAAATCGTATTATGCAGTAAAATAAACATTCAAGAAAATATTTCTAATAAAATTTATAAAACTTTCAAGTAGAATAGATCTCCAATAAAAGATGCTTATAAATGATTTTTACTTATAGAGTTGGTTTGAAGTATGAAAAGGCGTTTTGCCATATTAAGATAAATATAAAATAAGCAAAAATTCAAAATAAAATTATTTTTAAAACCAGTATGCTGGTGGGTTGATCCTATTAGTAAATAAGCACTAAATTTGAGCCTTAAAAAATGCTATGTAACTTACACAATACGTATTAAAAAAAGATTTAAGAATTCACTATACATGTTCACAATCTCTCTGGGACCTACTTAACAATTCTTCTATATAAAGCTGTCACCCTTACTTGTTTTTTTTTTTTCTTATGGAAAGGTCATTTTCTGATTTATTTGTATTTTTAAAATATTCTTCAAAGTGAGAGAATGATTTTTGTTTAATAAGAGATAGTTTAAATTAATACTAATAATTTTGTAAGAAAACCCTCTAATTTTTTTCATAACCTTTAACAGACGTGCATTCTTTTAAAATGTTACTACTTTAGCTTTATATTATCATATTTCTATACGGTATGAAGGAAAATAAAGTGGTTGCCTTAATATAAACATTAAAATCATAGAGCTTTGTACTAGTGCTTAGCCAAGGTTGGGAAAGGATTTTTTCATTTTTGTACATAATGGTAGTATTCAGACATAATTTGATTTCAGTATATTCCTGTAAAGTTCTTTTCCTGCCCTGATGTACTATATAAAACATTTCTTAACTCATTAATGTCAAGTATAAATTAGTTTTATATTGGAATTTTAACAGTCTAGCCTCCTCGGGCCACATAAAAACTAGACCATTGTCAGAAATGGTGTTAGGCTGCATGCAAATTCAAGCTAGGTATCATTTATCATCAAAGAAAATACAAGATGGATTAAACTTTCAGGTATCTATACCGCAATCCCCCGTACCACAAATTATTTTGTTCATCTTTACTTTTAAAATATCAGCAGTGTTTGCAGAACACACGCAGAGCAATTTCAACAATCATATTTTAATGTGCTCCCAGGATTTACCAAATCAGAGTATGACTAATAGTCAGTGCTCAAATGTCTAAGATACATTTTTTCATATATACGCTCTGAATATCTGAACAGGCATGTTGTATTGTATTAATATCATAATTCAAAGGGAAATTTATTAACCCTCCAGTATTCCCATCATTGCTAACAGTTGCAAATTCTAGGTGGCAGAACCTAGACAGTAATATCAAATTTTAATAACAATTCCTCTTCTTCAGTCAGGGCCTTACTGGAGAAAAGCATAAATTGCTGTGACTGACCATTGGTTGTTAGAGAAGCAATCTGACTTCTCCACACCCTTATTTCAGTGTATCTGCTCTGTCCCTCAGCTGTATTAATGATAGCATGAAAGGTCACATGATAAACGAGTGACAAAAATATCAAAACATATTAGCCTGTAGCTTTGTTATCAGTGTATGACAGAGATGACAGAAAATTGTATTTTTCCCCTGAATAATTTTGCGTTACATTTTGCTGGGTAGGCAGAGTGAATTAGGGAGAAATTCCTGCCTCTGACTGTTTGTCTCCTTTTCTGACATACTTGAAGTAATAATATACATTAATAATAGGGACTGCTCTCAGAGAAAGGGATAAGAATTCAAGATCCGACAGTCTCCGTTCTATCACCTGCTATCCTTGTTTTTATTCTAGCAAAAATAAATTTTCTTTAAAAATATGCATAGAATTGAGCATTTTTAATGTGATTAATAATAGGCTATGGTAGAATACAGACCCAGCTAGTAGATCATAGAACAATTTTTTTAAAAAGTCTAAAAAGTAACCTGAAGGCTTCATGGCATTATATTTCAAACTGAACTATTCTATATTTAGAGAGAAGCATGTCCACTAATTAAATAAAGACAATCCCAATAATGTCTGATCTATCTCGTTGGGATGTGGACCCAGTAATTACAAATTACAAGTAGAATTTATACCTGCTGGTTTACAGACGGTCAGGGACTGTAAACCCTGGGGAGATGAGGTTTGCAATCTTTGAGAAGAGATTATAGAAATTGGCGAGGGCTTAATGTCCTGCAGAGCTAGGGTGTAGTCTCTGGGGGTAGGTTAAGTCCTGTCTTGTCTGAGCTACCCTTTCCCGGGTAAATGACAACAGTGCCAACTCAGTTCTATGTGTCTCTTAAAAGGTCTCTGTCTGTACTGAATTAATTAATTACTGTTGGAATATTAATATAATTATACTTCTCCTGGAAGGCTATTCAATGCATGCAGTTCTGGAATATTTATACAGATATATTGGACTTTATATTAAAAATACTTCAAACTTACAGGAGTGAAGTATTTTGATATTATAGTTTAAGAAGAAATTGAAAGGAAAGGTATTCTCATGTCAGTAAATATGAACCAGGCTTTGGGCATAATATGGGTGACACAAGAGTAGAAGAAAGCAACTACCTGACCTCAAGGAGCTTAAACTCTAATGAAGTAGACAAACTAAAGTGCTATTATAATGTAGTGACGAATTTCAAGTCTTGAGAGACCGTGGAAACATCAGGACTACAATAGGAAGTTTACCTACCTACTCCTGTTTGTAGCTTCAGTGGAAGCAGATGTAAGGCCATAGCAGCTACTTTTCTTGGTATAAAGCTGAAGTTCAGAGATCCCCTTATATTTTGGAGAAAAGGAATTTTCTTGTAAATATATCCGTTTTTAATGTAACAGGTTCATATTAATTTCCATTGAAAGTTAGAAAATTTCTTTGAAATAATTTTGACTTTTTGAAAAAATATAACAATCAAGAATGGGGAAACCCAAAATAAAACGCCAAAAATGACTCAAGTGTTTGAATTCATGTATTCCTCTAGCACTTCCAGTTCTCTAAATAAGGACACATGTCAAAATTGGAGAAACATATGACTAAAGTCCTCAACCTGGAGGAAACAGAATCTAAGAGGGCTGACAGTTATGCAGGCAGATACAATTTTATAAGCCCCCTGCCCCCAATTTGTTTTTCCAATAAACCAAACTACTACAGAAAAGTTCAATAACACAAAGGACAGATTTAAAAGAGGTGAGATTTTACTGGATATCAATGGAGGAGATAGAATTTATTCCATCAGAAAAATAAGTATGGACCAGTTCAGGAAGCTATCCTAAAAGACTGTGGGTATGAGAATGCATATCAGGTTTGGGAAATGGTATTTATTTAATTCTATTCACAGGTATGTTTCGCTGGTGAGAATTAAATGGCTAAGACCAAAATAGTAGTTTATCATTTACCATGGTTTATGCTACAAATAACAGGAAAACCACTAACAGTGGCTTAAGCCATAAATTTAAAAAGTTGACTATTTGCCCAAGTGACAGTCCAGAGTTAGTTTGGGGGTTTCCTGACGTCATCAAGAATCCAAGCATTTCCCATCCTTCCTTTTCCAATATGAAAGGGTTGATATTCATGATTGGTCTTGTCACCTTGTGGTCAAATGGCGGCCTCTGCAATTTCAGACATTGTGCCCTTACACTGACTAAAACAGAAAGATCAGCAAGCAAACACAAATGAGTCTCTTCACTTACCTTTCTCTATCATGGAGAAAGTGTCTGTCTAGGTAACTTCAGCGTTTCTTTGTCTCAAGACTAAATCCCATGATCCCCTCTATCTGAAGCCGAAAAAGGAATGTGTCTGCCTCTTTCACAGGAGGAAGAAGGTGAGAGAGAAAAGGATTCGAGATGGCTGTTCTGAAGGCAGAAACCCATGTCTGCCCCTGGCTCTGTTTGTGGAGGTTCATATGTACCATGGATGAGATAAAAATTCACTGAGACTATGAAGTTAAGTAGAGCACAAGGAGTGAGATTTGAATTAAATCCTCACTGTACTAGTTACTTACATATATATATATGTATGTATGTATGTAATTATATATGTATGTATAAAAGTCATGTATGTAAAGTATGCAGTGCTCCACCTTGTATACTAATTAAATTGCTAACATGTATTTTGTTTCTTTTATTTCTTCCTTTCCTTCCTCCCTCTCTCCTTTCCTACCATCCTTCCTTCTTTCCTTCCTTCCTCCCTTCCTTCCTTTCTACCTCTCTCTTTTTTCAAAAACAGAGAGCCATTGAAGCTTGTTAAGAAAGTCGAATTATCAAATCCAGTGGTTCTGAGGAGAGAGATTACTCTGAGATGAGACTAGATGCTATTGTAATAATTTAGGAGATGTCAAGAAGCTGGTTAGGGGCTATATTGTCGAAGACAGCCAGAAATAAAAGTTAGTGATATTTTAGAGAAACAAAAAATACACCAAGTGACTTATTCTATATTATGGAGTTAAGAAGAGAGGCACATCAAGGATGAAGATATTTCTTAGTGGATATGAGATCAACCAAAGAGAAGGTTTTAGTGGAGAACGTCTGGCAACTTTAGTTCTAGGTTTCTGCTGGGTTTGACGTACAAACCTGATCTTCCAAAGGAATGTCCAACTGAAAGTTGGAGCAGTTGATTGAACTAGAAAATAGCTATGGAATATGTCAGTTTACACATTCATGAAAGCCACGCAAATCTATGAGAAAGCTCATAGAACGGAATGCCTTAATCAGGGATATCCAACTTATTGCTTTTTGGGAATTCATGAATCTCCTAAAATTGCAGTTAAAATTTGTTGTGTGTTTATTTTTCTTTAGAGAGAAGGATGATAGGTCATTGGAATCGCAAAGATGTCAGTGAACAAAACAAGTTTGAAAGGTGCAAATGACAGGTTGAGAAGAGAGAAGGATGGGAAAAGGATCTGGCAATATTTAAATAGGGTTTTAAGAATAGTCCTGGGAAGGAGAATTACAGGGAACAGGGAAATAAAGTGGAATTACGGAAGCTTCAGGGAAGGAGGAGGACATCTGGAGAACATGCTACAGGGAAGGAAATGGGAACTTAAAAAGTCTTTTATTCGATTTGGCAACCCAGACATCATTTTGTAACCTCTGGATGAACAAATTTTCTACAATCCTGTGGGCAAAAGTCAGACTGTATAGGTTGCCGTGTGAAAGGGAGAGGCAGAGAAGAGAGAAAAAAATGACAAACAGACTTAAGGTGGTTTAGACGGAAACTCTAACATTGCTCAAAGCATCATTTAACATAAATTTTCAGTAGTTAGTCAATGTTGGCAAAATATTCTTTATAGAGCCATTTACTCTAATGCAAATAATGATTATATTTAATTATATTAAAGCATATTCTTCATTCAGCATTGCTGATGATGTGCATTTACTTATGTTTCACGGAACAATTATATACTTTCTCAGGTGGGTAGCCTTGTGTTCATTGATAACATCAATTCAGTTTAATAATTCAAGTGACTGTTTTTAATCATTAGAAATAGATACTTCAATACATGTTTACCTTGGAGATAGTGTCTAAACTATTTCTTAATCTTCCAATGGCTCAGCAATAGTCATTGAAATTTAATTACATCTTAATTATCCAATTAATGAATATACGTTTCTCTGAAAAATTATGGAGCTTTTATTGACCTACAGAAAATAGTTTTATGAAGAACTATTTTTTAATCCAGATCCAGTTAGCAGTATAGACAACACTGCCTTACAGGACTTTTTTTTTCTTTTCTTCTAATTATATCAAATTAGGTCTTTCAAGATTACTGGTACAATAATTTTCTCTACCTTTATTCTTCCTATCCATTATTTATGTGGTATAATTGGCATACATGATATATTATAATTTACAATCTAAATTATATTAAAGTCATAGCTGAATCATGTATTTAAATTCTTATCCAATAATAGTGACTACTAATTCCTTGAGTTTTCCATGGGGATGAGAGGTTAAATTTCAATGCCTGGGCAATTCATAATGGCCAGGCTTCAGATCTGATCTCTGAGGAATTTCTCAATCCCTGATTGTGCTTCACACATTACTTACTGTGGAAATAAATGAGATTACAGACAGCTTTCTAAATATTAGGCGATGCTCCCTTTTAAAGATACTATTTAATATACAAAGATGCAAGTTTTATGTACATATATATATATATATATGCACATACACACAGATATCGGTACGTCTATACAATACAAATATATGTTTTTGCACATGGATAAGTGTGTTATGTGCACACCTGTAGAGAGAGAGAGAACACTATAATTAGAAAAGAATTTTTCCATTATTTTCCATTATTTTTTAGTAATTACTAATAAATCAGCAGTACTAATCCAAGAAATGCTAACCATTTATTGGAATTTCTTCTCCAGCAGGCACTACAATAAGACATTAACACATTATACTAGTCAGTATTCAAATTTTCAAATTCGCCACTACAACAGAGACCAAAATAACACAACTTGGAAAGTTTCTCTCTCACATGTAACAGCCCGTGAGTAAGTGTCACACATTCTTTTTTTTTTTTTTAATGTTTATTATTTTTGAGAGAAAGACAGACAAAATGCAAGACGGGGAGGGGCAGAGAGAGAGAAGGAGAAACAGAATCCGAAGCAGGTTCCAGGCTCCAAGCTGTCAGCACAGAGCCCCATGCGGAGCTCAAAATCACAAACCGCAAGATCACGACCTAAGCTGAAGTCCGACACTTAATTGACTGAGTCACTCAAGCTCCCAAGTGTCATGCCTTTTTAATATTCAAAGTATGGTTCTTGAGCTAGCAACATAAGCATTTTCCAGGAACTTGTTGGAAATGCAGTATCTCAGGTCCTACCAAGATGTTCTGAATTAAAATATGAATTTTTACAGAATATCTGGCTGACTTGTATGCACGTTATAGTTTGAGAATGCTCAACTCGCATAATATTCCAAGTGGATATGGTGTCTCCGTTGAGCCAATGGTCCAAATTTCTATCTTGTTGCTTCTGTTCTCAAGCCAGAGCTTCTACTCTATAATACAAGATCTGCATTGCCTGCAAGCAGAGAGGGGGCAAGGCAAAGGGAGCGCACATTATTTTCTATTATGACAGGACCTGAAGATTTAGACATGACACCTGCGGATATTCCACTGAATAGAACACAGCAGCACAACTACATGCAACAGCGAAGGAGAAATCGGCTGGTGTCGAGGTGCCTCATTAAATCTGGGCATTTCTTACTACATTAGGAAGGATGAGATGTGATATGTGTTGAGCAAAAGGCTGGTTCTGCTACTTATATCTTATCTTATTTAGTCCTCACAAAAGGTATTTTTGTGCCACTTGCAGATGAAATAACTAAGAGCCAAAGATGGGAAGTCATTTACAGAAAGTTACTCCTACTTCTGTATTACAAGGTCATACCCGATCAGCCTGGTTCCAAAATTCATATGACTCATCACTCCATTATGCTCATGCCAGACACAGTTCACTGATGTGCTTCATTAGAATTATGAAACTTCCCACATAAAAACCAGAATGAAAATTTTACATTAAGAGGTTTGATAACCAAACGACAGCAAAACTGTGTTAGTACATTGTTAAAGAAAAAGTATTCATGATGTTTAGTAAAGATGGTAAAGCCGATTTTATTCAGGGCCCTCATAATAACGGTAAGCACCACTGTTATCAAATTTTGCAGTAGGGGAGACAGATTGGGCTCAATTCTGAATGCAATGTGATCAAGAGGCAATTTAGAGACAATGAGCAGGGTGAGGGTCAGTGGATGAAAAATTACAAAAGAAAGCATCAGGGGTAAGGCGGATTCTGACTAAACCAATCTGACAAGATTTCCATGTGGTGCCGTTCCCTTTCAGCCTGAAGAAATCCCTTTAGTATTTCTTATATTGCATGTATACTTGTAATAAATCACTCAGTATTTTGCTAGGTGTCTATTTAAGGGCTGGCCTTTTATTTTGGCACTTTAACAGTGATATTCTGGTATCTCTGGACTCTTTTTTTCTTCCCTGAAGAGAAATAAGACTTTCTTCTAATCATTTCTCCCTCCTGCTGCATATAATGCGGTTTTTCTTTCTAGCTGTTTTTAATATATTTTCTTTATTTTTGGTTTTCAACAGTTTGGGTAGAGATGCTTAGATGTATTTTTATTTGTTTGTATCCTATTTATCTATAAGCCTCTTAGTAGTTTTGTGCGGGGGACCAACCCACGCACCACAGTCCAAAGGTCCCGAGTAGGGGGTTGGTGTCGGCGAAAATATCTCTAGAAAAGAAGACGGACAAGACGGACAAGACAGACAACGGGCATGGTGGAAAAGCCACACTTTATTAAGATAGCCAGGGTCTTATATACCATAGGTGATTACATCATTTCTTTAATGGTTACATAGTTCAAAGTCCTTGAAGACATGTTCCGGATAAGGTCATTCTTATCAGGACAGTAGTAAGTAGTAGGATTAGGTCATTACAAAAGAGGAATCTCCTAATAACAGTCCGGTTTTAAACATAAGATAAACCTAAGGAGTTCTATGAGGAGATATACATTCCTTAAGGCCCTTCATCAGTTATTCAAGGGTGGGATGCTGATCCTTCTGTATGTAAATCTTTTGGCAAAGGATTATGTTCACTCCCAACAGCAGACAAAAGAGCCAGAAAATAAAGTAAGGGAAGGTGACTGACTGACCCAAGTTGATTCAAAGCCTAAAAGTATATGCTTCTTAGCGAAGTAATGAGAAAATCATAGGATGAACAGAAGCCACATGTGCGGCCCAAGAGGCCAAATATTGTTTGAGGGTTATTATTGCCTACTGGGCCCCAACAGTTTTGTTCACAAATGTGGAAGGGCAAATGTCCAATATTCCTCCTTTATTCCCTCTTTCCTTTCCTTCTGGAACTTCAATTATGCTAGCACCCTCAGTAATATCCTAAAAGTCATTCAGATTCTAATAAATTCTTTCGATTTTTGCTGTATGTACTTCATGGTCTAGGTTTTATATGGACCTGTTTTCAGGTTCACTGAGTCTTTCTTCTAAAGTTTTCAAACTTCCATTAAGCCCATCAAATGATTCTTTATTTTAGATAATTTACTTTTTTAGTTCTAGGATTTCCATTTGATTCTTTTTAGATCTCTCATATGTTTCCTTGAAATTTATTGTCTTCTCACTCATCGCATGATAATTTTTTATTGGCAAATTTTTAATGCATTCATAATACTTAGTTAAAAATCTTTACTCTTTTCAATACCTCATCTCCTGGAAAGTTGCCTCTGTTAACTCTTTTCATAATTTCTTGGTTATTTTTTGAATGACCCTGATTATTTGTTTTTGAATAATCTTGATTATTTCTTAAATAATAATCTTGAATGTGTGGGTTGTATATTGCTGGTCATTTTCATGACTAGCAATTTTTAATCATACACTTTGTAATATGAATGTAGAGACTCTTGAATCTATTTTCTTTCTGTGAAGCGTGTTAAGATCTTTTCTTAGTAATCAATTAAATCAGTGGGTATCTCCCTGACACATTGTCAGGGCGGGTCTATTTTGCTTTGTCCTTAGTCCAAAGGACTATTCCTTAGTCTTGGATGTGATCTTTACTCCAGCCTGGTTCTTCTGGGAGTTTAACTGAAAGCCTAAGTAGTTTCCTTGGCAGAAGTTGCACTTCAGACTATTTCTACGGCACAGAGAATTGCTGAAATGTCTGCTATGCTCTTTTCCTCTTCTAGCGATTGCTTTTTTGTCATGCTTGTGCAGTTTAGGGATTGATCAAATATTAAATGGCAATCCATATATAAATTTTGAGGGTTCCTTCTCTAGCTTCTTTTCTTGGATTGCATCACTTAATTTCCAGTCTCTCCCAATTTCAGATTCTAATTCCTCAGCACATCAAGGCTGCCACTTTCTGTTTTAGCTCTATTCACTAACACGGTAGTGACAGACAGGAGTATCCTTAAGGGAAAAGCCAGTTAAGTGTGGATTTCCCCTAGAGTTCTTCCTTCCTTTAAATAGTTGTCCATCTCCACTTTTTGCCTGACTTCAAAAAGTTATTAGTTAAATTTAGCATTTCTGATTGGAAGGAAGGTTAGTCCAATGAGTGCTTCTATGCTGTTACTAGAAGCAGAATATACATTTCCTTTTTCAAATACTATTCTTCACTGACAGATTTACTGGTGGGATGTTACAAATATTGTTGCTAGAATTACTTCTTACGCTGACATGAAGAATTTGGAGAAAATAAACACTTGGTGTCTTTTTTCATGGTATAGTGGACTAGAATATTAATGGATTTTTCCACTCTTCATCTAAAAATACTGTTGCTCTATCAGAGATACATGAAAAAATACTCTGCTTAAATATTAGGCATTTAATTAGCATTTCACTGTCCATGTGTAGTAGAATTATTTATAGCTATAAAAACTCATTTGCTATTTTTCTTCAGTATTTAATTTCCAATCAATTTAATGAGCATTGCATGTGCCTATAGATGGAACATAATCAAATGTATATGACATTTAGAATTGGCTTTACCTAAATTTTAATTTCATATTTATCTTTAAGAGTTCAAGGACACTAAATATTTTTAATGAACCTGAACTTCAATTTACTTGTCTATAAAAATAGAGATCATAATATCTGTTTTATGTTAAATAATATTAACCTAAATAAGAGTTGTTAATCTAAAATGTACACTAAGTTAATCTCCATTATCATTTTTGTTCTTAGATACATATTTTTATTTCTTGATATCCACATATACATATGTGGATAAATAGAATTATAAATATATATTTATTGTAGGTACACATTGTGCATATTCACAAAATTTTAATTCTAAAAGTTATATGGAATTTTGAGTCTAAAACTTCTTGAAGAAGAATAAAATTGAAGATCGACATTTTAAGAATTCAAAATTTACTACAAGTCTACTGTAATTGAGGCAGTCTGATACTGACATAGGACAAACACATAGGTCAATAGAATAGAATTAAGAATCCCAAAATAGGGGCACCTGGGTGACTCAGTCAGTTAAGCATCTGACTTTGGCTCAGGTCATGATCTCACATTTCCTAGGTTTGAGCCCCCCATCGGGCTCAGTGCTGACAGCTCAGATCCTGAAACTTGCTTCACATTCTGTGTCTCCCTCCCTCTCTGCCCCTCCAGCATGTATGCTCTATCTCTCTGTCTGTCAAAAATGAATACACATTAAAATATTTTTTAATTTTTTAAATGTTTTTTTAAATTTTTTTTGAGAGACACAGAGAGACAGTGTGAGCAGGGGAGGGTCAGAGAGAGAGGGAGACATAAAATCTGAGGCAGACTCCAGGCTCTGAGCTAGCTGTCAGCACAGAGCCTGATGCGGGGCTCGAACCCACAAACTGTGAGATCATGACCTGAGCCGAAGCTGGACACTTAACCGACTGAGCCACCCAGGCGCCTCTAAAAAAAAGTTTAAAATAAAAGAATCCCAAAATAAATTTTCACATTTATAGTTTATTACTTATGCCAAAGATATGGAGACAATACATTGGGGAAAGGGACAATGACACTGTGATAACTAGATCTCTACCTGTAACGAAATGAACATACAAAAATTAACTGAAAATAGTTTGCAGATCTAAATTTAGGTTCAAGAAAACTACAGAATTGCTAAAAGAAAATATAGGAGTAAATGTTTATGACCTTAAATTAGACAATAGCTGATTAGATATGAACCAAAAGTACAAACAACAACAACAAAATTTAAATTGGACTTATCAAAATTAAAAACATTTATGCAGCAAATGACACAAATGTATCAAAAACACAACCCACAGAATAAGAGAAAATATTTAACAATCATTGATCTGACAAGTACTTGCATTCATACGATATAAAGAAATCTTCCAACTCTATAATGAAAAGACAAATAACACAATCAAAAATGGGCAAAGGATTTGAATTCACATTTATCAAAAGAAAGTATAAAAATGACCAATAAATACATGCAAAGTTATGTAATACTAGCTATTAGGAAATGCCAATGATATACCATTTCATAAACACCAATACAGAATATAACAAGTATTGACATGTTGACAAAGACATTGTTGGAAGAAAAATAAAATAGTGCTGTTGCTTTGGAAAACAACTTGGCAGCCCTTGAAATATTAAGTGTAGAGTTACCCTTTGATCAGTAAGTCCACTTTTAGGTTTATATACAAAAGAAATGAAAACACATGTTTATGTAAAACCTTGTACATGAATGTTTACAGCTTTATTATTTATTTATATTATCCAAAAAGTAAAAATAACTCACTATGTCCTTTAGCTGGTGAATGGGTAAACAATATGTGGTGTATTGATACAATAAAATATTCATTAATAAAAGGAATGAACCACTGATACATGCTATGACACAGATGAAACTTGAAGCCGATGTGCTAAGTAATGGAAAAATCATAAAAACACATACTGATGACTTACATGAAATTTCCAAAGTAAGAAAACCCATAGAGAGAAAGTAGATTAGTGGTTGCCTAGGACTTGGGTGACAGGTACAGGGGCTGCGAAATAAAAAAGGGCAGGAATAAAGAGTGAGTGCTCATGGGTATGGGGTAAAGAAAATCACCTAAAATTAGATTGTAAGGATGGTTGCACGACTCTGTGAATATGTTAAAGGCATGAATAAATGTCACAGCATGCAAAATGTATCTCAATAAAGTTGTAAAGACAAATTTACAAGTCAAGCCATACTAGTTGTTCCCTAGATTTTAATGTTTGACAATAATAAAATCTAAGCTTTCTCTTTGTTTTAATGTTGGCAAGATGTTTTATTACCAAAAAATCATTCCTAACCCAAAGAAGTACAAACCTTACCAAAGTCCCTACTAAACTTGCATATGCTTTTATGTTTTATATCTTTCCTGTTCCTGTCCATAAACAAAGTTTAATTTAATTGTAATCATGAATTAGAACATCGCTTGCATTTTGTCTTCATTATTTTTTAAAGGATAATGACATTTGGGCTTTGTGACTAATTCAAAGTGTTTTTCAAGCACAAATCATTAGTACCATTTGTGTATGAGTAAACTCAATAAATGACTCTTCTTAAATAAAATTCTTGTCAAAAGTAGTTGGACAAAACTATGCAGGATAGAATGCTGAAATGATTTAAAAACAAAAACAAGAGGTAAAAATTCAATCTGAAACAATGAGTATGACAGACGGTAAATCATGACCAGAAAGATACAAGAAAAATTTCTTATCTCTGCTGCCTTTTTGTTGGCAGAGATGGGCCAAGAAAGGTTAGACTAAGAATGTCAGGTCCATATCATGTTTTTCTTCTACCTTAAATCAAGAAATTATTCACAGTGGTCAAGACTGCTTTGATCTTGAGATGGTTCGATACTAATATATTTCAGTATATTCTCAGGTATTAAGTCATAACCATAAGTGAGTTTTAGATAAAGTAAGTGTGCAGATGGCATTAAAATAGTTTCTTTGTTCTCTTTTTTACTTTTTAGGTAAAGTTTATTAATTTTTGAGAGAGAGAGAGACAGAGCATGAGCAGGAGAGGGGCAGAGAGAGAGGGAGACACAGAATCTGAAGCAGGGTCCTGGCTCTGAGCTATCAGCACAGAGCCCTACAAGAGGCTTGAACCTGTGAGATCATGACCTGAGCTGATATTGGATGCTTGACTGACTGAGCCATCCAGGAACCCCTCTTCTCTCTCTCTCTCTTTTTTTTTTTTAAAGTTTATTTAGTTGGAGAAAGAGCACACAGTAACTGGAGCAGGGGACGGACAGAAAGAGAGGGAGAGAGAAAGAATCCCAAGCAGGAGCCTTACTGTCAATGCAGAGCCCTAAACAGGGCTTGAACCAATGAACTGTGAGATTATGACCAGAGCCAAAATCAAGAGTCAGCCACTTAATCCACTGAAAACACCCAGGCACCCCCATAATTTCTTTTGTTTAAAAAATATTTTTTACCATTTATTCATTTTAGAGAGACAAGAGAGACAGAGCACGAGCCGGTGAGGGGCAGAGAAAGAAAGAGACACAGAACCCGAAGCAGTCTCCAGGTTCTGAGCTGTCAGCACAGAGTCTGACACAGGGCTTGAGCCCATGAACCATGAGGTCATGACTTGAATTGGTTTATGTTTAACCAACTGAGCCACCCAGGCACCACCATTAATTTCCTCTTTTGAATTGAGTCACAAAAGTCTCTAAAAAAATTAATTATACGAAAGTAATTTTTTAAATTATGTAACGTTTCAAATTAATGATACTTTTTCTACATACCTTTGACCATAGGAAATACTAGGAACATACTAGGAAAAACTAGGAAATAAGTAACTTTATCAAATGAAATTAATATAGATGATAAAAATTGTTTAAAATGGGGAATTAAATTTTGTGTGGATGAAGATTGAATTTAATTGTGTCTATGCATAAAAGGAATTGTTGTCTATGCATAAAAGGTTATATCTTATCCATATAATATATAAATTAAAAATAAATTTAAAACATTTTTATTTGAAATTATGATCTTTGCTTATAAATTACTGAATCTAGGGCATATTTTCTAAAGTGGACATAAGCAATATAACGTTATCTGAAATCACCATACAAGCTTCCTTTCCTACGTGTAAAATAATAATAAATGCAATATGCCACAGACGTTCATTGAACATCCATGTAGTTCTGTTATCTCAGTGTAGGATAGAAATCAATTATTTGCGAGAAGTAAACATTTTTTAGTGAATGCCAGAAAGATCTTCCCAACATCGAAAGCTTGCAAATGCCAATCTTCTAGGAAAAAAAACCCATAAAAAATCATTTTATATTCAAGATCTCAAATTATTAAATTGATACCAAAGTGTCATGTTACACACATTGATTATCTTTCCTTTCTTCATAAACCAGCTTGTTGGTGATTTCCAAATTTGGAGTTAGCATTATATTTTATAATCTAAATTTATATTTTTTCTTCAATATTGTGTTTTCAATGTCAACATTTTTGTATTTTGATTGCCCACACATTGTCATGTGTATTATTTAACATGAAAATTTGTATTCTTTTCCTAATTCCTTTAAACTTCATGTAAAGTCCACAGCACTGCAGACAATTTTATAAACTGGTATGAAGCTCCTAGGCTTCCTTCACATTGAATGACATTGACAAGGTGAATGATAGAAGAATTTAAGCCATTTATCAAAAACCCTGCATGGCTTCCTTGAGCGCAATAGTGACACATTGTGTGGAATTTCATAAACCTGACAGTCACCTCTACTGCTTTGCACTTACTTTACCCAGATATAATATTAGGTAATAGGTAAACCTAGAGAGAATCCATAAAGTTCAGTGAGCCATTTACCTATTTAGCCAACTTTCAGCCAGTATGGTAGTCCCTACGAGTCACTTCTCACCAAATTCTTCCACTGATTTACAGTTTGTGCTCTTCAAGTAGATAGAGAAAGAAGGTAAGATATCCACCACCGGATGCAAGCACAGACGATGGTTGAATTACTCTACTATCACACAGAGCATTTTTGTCAGAGCTTTTCTCATGTCAGAGGGATTTCAGGGGAACTGACCGGCAGGATTCAACTCGGATTAGAAATCCAGATAGATGGGATTTGGATGGGGAGCCTGGGTGGCTCAGTTAGTTAAGCGTCTGACTTCAGCTCAGGTCATGATCTCATGGTTTGTGAGTTTGAGCCCCACATCAAGCTCTGCGCTGTCAGCTCAGAGCCTGGAGCCTACTTCAGATTCTGTGTCTCCCTCTTACTCTTCCCCTCCACTGCTCACACTCTGTCTCTGTCTCTGTCTCTCTCTTAAAATTAAACGTTAAAAAAAAAAAAGAATCCAGATGGATGGGTTCTGGTTTCTTCTGAAATTTGTATATTTATCTTTATAAATTCACCATTGAAACCCAGAAAAAAAAGTTAAGGATTTCTTTTATCTCTCTTATCTCAATTCCCATTGTTTCCTCCAATATAGTTTCTCTACTTGCTGTTTCAAAGGCCAAGACATAATGTGAGCTGACACCTAAAAGTACTTCCTGGAGAAACCACCCTGCTCTCACCATCTACATTTCCATACTTCTGAAATGAGATTTCCTGGAAGACAGCATGCAGGCAACCAAGACAAGACAAACACATGAATATCTCATATAATAATTTTGTTTCTCCTGCTTGTCTTTTGTAGATCAATTCATTTTTCTCTAATTAAAAAGTTATCTTCACCTATCTATATCTTGTACTTGGTTTCTGGGGGTATGTCTGGCCATTTCAAGAGGTCACTGTAAAAATGTCACAGAAATGTCAAAAACTCATTATAAATACCTTTTAAAATATTTTAAGCCTGTGATTTTAATATTTCAAGAGTCTTTTAAATCTACTTTTAAATTCAGTGGAAATGGATTTTATCAAATTAAAAATATTTTATTTTTTTTCAAGGTTATTTATTTTGTGACAGAGAGACTGCATCCACAGGCAGGGGAGGGGCAGAGAGAAAGAAAAGGAAAGAGAGAATCCCAAGTTGGCTCCACTCTGTCAGCACAGAGCCCAACGTGGGGCTCCATCTCACTAATCGTGAGATAATGACATGAGCCAAAATCAAGAGTCACATGCTTAACTGACTGAGCTACGAAGCCACCCTCAAAATATTTTAAAATGAAGGAAAATAACATCACTGACCATCAGGGAGATACAAATGAAAATTACAATAAGATACAAACTTACACCTGTCAGCCTGGCTAAAATCAACTACACAAGAAACAGGTATCAGCAAGGATGCAGAGAAAGGGAAATCCTTTTACACTGTGGGTTGGAATGCAAACTGAAGGTTTCTCAAAAAGTCAAAAATAGAATATCCTATAATCCAGCAATTGTACTATTAGGTTTTTACCCAAAGAATATAAAAATACTAATTCAAAGGACGCAAGCACCCCAATGTTTACAGCAACGTTATCTACAATAATCAAATATGGATGCGGTCTGAGCATCCATTGACTGATGAATAGACACACACACACAAACACACACACACACACACACACACACACACACACACACACACGAGAATATTACTCAGCCATAAGAAAGAATGAAATGTTGTCATTTACATAAACGGGAATTGAGCAGAGACTATTATGTTAAGTGAAAAAGGTCAGTCAGAAAAAGACAAATGAGAAAGACCATATGATTTCACTCATATGTGGAATTTAAGAAACAAAACAAGCAAGCAAAGGGAAAAAATATGGAGGCAAACCAAGAAACAGACTAAACTATAGAGAACAAACTGATGGTTACCAGTGGGGAAGTAGGGGTGGATGGGCATTAAGGAGGGCAGTTGTTGTGATGAGCACCAGGTGATGTGTGTAAGTATTAAATCACTATATTTTACACCTGAAATTAATGTTATACTGTATGTTAGCATTATACTGTATGCTAACTGGAATTTAAATACAACTTAAAAAATAAATCAATAAAAAAGAGGCCTTGATCTATTCTACCACATGAAGACACAGCAAGAAGGTAACAACCATGACTCAGGAGGTGGGTTCTCATCAGATACTGAGTCTACTGTACCTTGATCATGAATTTCCCAACCTCCAAAACTGTGAGAAATAGATTCATGATTATTATAAAGAAAGAGAAGTGAAGGGCAGGGCAGGGAAGGAAAGGAAAGAAATGGAATGGAAAGGAAAGGAAAAATAGAGGAGAGGAAAGGAAAGGAAAGGCAGGGGAAGGAAAGAGGGTATATATACATGATGGGATGCCCACAATCTTGCCATTGTGAAAACATGGATGGACTTTGAGGTCTTTATGCTAAACAAGTCAAAAAAAGATAAATACTGAATGATCTCACTTATGTGAAATCTGAAAAGACAAAACAAAAACAAACAAAAACCACACACACACCAAAAAAAACAAGCACATAGATACCAAGAACAGATTAGTGATTGCCAGAGGCACAGGTGGGAGAAATGGGTGAAGGAGTCAAAAGGTATATACTTCCAGTTATAAAATAAATAAGTCATTGGGACATAATGTACAGCACAGTGACTATAGTTAATAATATCATGTTGCACATTTGAAAGTTGCCCAGAGAGTAAATCTTAAAAGTTCTCATCACAAGAAGAAAAATTAACTTTGTAAGGTGGCAAATGTTAACTACACTTATCATGGTCATTTCACAATGTGTACAAATGTCAAATCATAATGTTGTACACCTGAGACCCATATGATGTTCAATGTCAATCATATCTCAATCAAAAGGTTCAGTTTTAAACTACAAAGCACAAATGTGGATATAAATATCATGTCTAAAATTTGGATGGCACTTTGCAAAGTCCAGAGAACAAGAGAGGGGCAATAGCCAGTTATGAACAAACTAATGTTCCTCCCTCAAAATAAAAACTTAGATTATCTTACCTATGATAATAAGAAACATGAAAACTTCTTTCTTAAATTTCAACCAAAATGTAAGTTTTGGACCTCATAAGATGTTCGCATTAGTTTAGCATTTATGTACAAAGTGGTCTGTAACATGTGGTTGAGTCCTCTAAAAGTCTTAATGTAGCAGTGGAAGATGGGAAGAGGGGCTGATGACAAATAAACCCCCTGAAGGTTCTTGTCATGCTCATGTAGACAATATACCCTGGACACCTACTATAAACAATGTACTGGTGACATAACGATGAAGAAAAGTAGCCAACTGTCATGGGACTCACTTGCTACAAACACTGGAGAGAAAATTAAGAACCTGGAAACACTGTCATTATTATTGTGACTTTCCCTACCTGTGTCCCGCTGCAGTGAATCTGAGATTTCCTGAACACGCATGTTGCCCTGTGGGGGTGAAGAGTAGATCTATGTGGCCCAGGAAAACCACAGCAGAGTGCCATTGATCACTTCTCTGGGCATCCCTAAGTCCGAAATATTCCTGACCAGATTGGTGTTATAAACTACGGACTCAAAACTCAACTCCTAACTAGGTCATTTTAACAATCACTGTCTTTCTCCACTCTGTGAGGTGTTTCTGCAGGCTCCTTTATTACTAACTACATGTTTTTGCTTGGATAAGAATATTTTAAGAAGAAACAATCTTAAATATATACCTACTGTATAATTTTATCCCCAAATGAATTTGGTCTTTAACTATAATATGACAAATAATTTTAATGAGCATTAACTGAAACAATATGTATTATACACATTATATGTAATATTAATTGTATTATTTTTTAAGTACTGGAATGAGTGGGGATTTCACCTGATAATCAATATAATTCAAAAAATGTATAATTTCAGCCAAAGATATAATAATAAAGCATCACCCATGTTTTCCATAGCATGACAAAAAAATCAGAAGCTATTTAAAGAAATCAATTCTTACAAAGTATTCCTTAGTTATAAACCATATTTATAAGAAAGGATTATCCAGTTTATTCTGTTCTATTCTCCTTTAATTGAATCTAGTGAAAGTTATATAAAAGCTAGTTGTTTCTTTTTATATTAGTACATCTATCCTAAAAGCAGGAAAAGATATATGCTCAGAGAATTATTTGATACTGTCTGAAGTGATATACCAGCAGAGGGATATATATAAATGTGGATCTACTTTTATGAAAAAGAAATACGTTTATATGGAATATTTATACTACAAGTGAATGTTAAAAATAGCAACTGTGGAAGATGGAGAAAAATAAAATCATATTCAATGTAGATGTAATAAGTCCATAGCACAGACTGTTCTAGAAACTGCGAAGGGTTAAATGGCATGGACTTTTCCTTAAGAATACATCATCTAGCAGAGGTACAGGGTAAATATAATTAGAATTTATAGTAGTGAAGCCGGTGACATTATGGCAAAGTCATGTAATTCTCGGATGTCATCACATCACAGAAACAAAGAGGGAAGCCCAAAAGTATAACTTAAAAGGACAAATCAATAAAATATTTTTATTCCATAGGTTTGAATACACAAAGACAAAAGAAATTAAGGATAAGGGGGAAAATTGGGGCACCTGGGTGGTTCAGTCAGTTAAGTGTTTGACTCCTGGTTTCAGCTCAGGTCATGATCTCAGGGCTCGTTGGTTTTGAGCTCTGAGATCCACTTCAAGCTCTGTGCTGGCAGCTCAGAGCCTGCTTCTTTCTCTCTCCTTCCCTCTCTCACTCCCCTGCTCACTTACTCTCGCTCGCTCTCTCTCAAAATAAATAAATAAACTTTAATAATCTGTTTAAAAAAAGAATACATGGGGAAGTAGTGTCATAAAGTAGAATCCAGGTAATGCACTGTCATATCTTCAAATGATAACTCAGTCTGGCATAGAGTACTTACACAATAAGTCCGTATATAAAGAAATGATGCAATAAATAAACTATGGAATGAAGCAGATAGGTGCTTCAGTCAGTTAAGTGATTTTCAGAAGACCTGAATTTTACTTTGAAGGTCCACTTATCTCTGAAAGTGTTGCATTGTGGTAACAAAGAAGTGGATATGTTCCAGAAAAGGAACTTGTTCACTTAAGGGAAACAGCATTTTAGAGCTGGAGGTCTCGAACTTTTATTTCAGGGCACGATGCATAAGAGTAATGATGCCTAACAGACTCAAGGACATTGTTTACTCTACGAGCCGTTTCTAATAAGTAAAACAGAAAACAAAACAGACATAAAACCCCACAGGCATACCCAGACACACACACACATGCAGAGGCCATTTTCCAAGAGCACATTTTCTGGTTACAGAGAAACGAAATCTCTAGTAAAAACTCACCATCAGGAATTTCATACACTGTCACAGCCTTCTGTGTGAGCATGCCATGGCCAGAAGATGTTTGATGGCATGGTGAAGTAAGCGGCTCACTCCAGACAGTCCATACTGAAGAGAAGAAGAATAAAAGAATAAATGGACCAGTGAGCAAGATGCAGTAATAGTTGGGGGCAGAGAGGGTGAGAGGCGAAAACAGAGATGAACTGTGCATGGAGAAGGTAGAGCTGAAGAACTACAAAGAAAGTATACAAAACTGGATTGGGTGAGCTAAGGATTAAAAGCTTGGCAAAAATCATTTTCATGTCTTAAGACTAAGAGAATAATAATACTACTGCTAAAGTAACATTGTAGCACCCTGAGCACTGTGATTTAGTTTGAAGATGCCAAATTTAACCAAAATATTTTCCACCTATTTTGAAATAGTCTGACATTTGAGAGCTGTAGAATGATTTTTAAAAAATACTGTGTGGTTTCAGCACTTACTGGTATCAAAATATTCCTTGTGAAATAATGGACTTTTTATTAAGAAAATGTGTTCCAAGTTTTCCCTGATCTATTCTAATATTTCAAAGAGGGACAATAGACTTGCCGCTACCCAAGGTCCAAAGCTAGAAGCATCTGAGTCATCCTCTACTTTTATATCTATTCTCAATATCTGATTAGTCACCAGCTCTGGAACATCTCTTTCCAAAATGTTTTTTTGAATCTGGACATGCTTGCTATTCCTACCATTTCCTCCATTTTAGTCATCTTTTTTTTTTTTTTTTTAATCTGTAATTACTCTGCAGTTCCATCAGAAATTCCAGCCTCCAGGGGCACCTGGTGGCTCAGTCAGTTGAGCATCTGACTACGGCTCAGGTCATGAGTTCATGAGTTCAAGCCCCACATCCGGCTAGCTGCTGTCAGCAAAGACCCCCCTTAGGATCCTCTGTTCCCCTCTCTCTGTCTCTCCCCTGCTTGCACTCTTTCAAAGGTAAACACACATTTAAAAAAAGAAATAGACCTTCGATCTGAGTACTTTTCTGCCTTTCCACTAGCACGCACTGCCAGGCACTGTGATCTCTATCCCAAAACATAGCACCACTTCCTGATCACCCCACTGTTGCTGGAGGCTTCCCACTATTTCTTCCCTTGCAGGCCCCTGGCTTAACGTCCTTGGGTGGCTTCCTCTTGACTTGTAGATAAAATCCCTCAGCATGAGCAGCAACTCCCTAAATTGCCTTGCCCCCACGTACATTTATGAACCTCCCCAGAATCACTCTGCCCTCTTTCTCACTACTCTTCAAGTCCATTTGGACACTCTTTCTTCACCACCTATGTAACCCAATCTCTTTCTGGCCACAGAGTTTGTGCATTTGTTGGTACCCCTGATTTTAAGGCCTTTCTTTTCGACTTCTGACAGAGCTGCCTCCTTCATTCTTCAGGTCTCAATTCAAACCCTGAGCCACCTGCCTCAAGGAAGGTTCCACTGACCACCTGCTGGATAGGCTTTATTATATCTCTCTGCTTATTGCATTGTAGTTCATATACCAGATTTTCAAAACCTGTACTGGAGAAGTCATCTAGGGGACCAGACCACTGGTTGACCTGTGAGCTAGACTGGGGCAGTCAGAGTTTTCTAACCCACCCACCTTCTGTCCCCCCTCCTTGAAATGTACGTCAGTCTTAGTCTAGAACTAGGACCCATTTCAAGGACGCAGCATTGATAGAGTGATGTGGCATTGAGACCGTCAGGATTGAGTAAGTGGCTAAACCTAATTTAAAGCCTTTGTGTCAGCTGGAGGCTTGAGCCAGCAGGTGCAGAGTTCCACTCCTTTTGCAGCCACCCAAGACAAGCTTCCTGTGAAAGTTCCCTTGCTTATTAAAACTGCTACTTACCAATCTGTATTCGCCTGACTCTTGGAGTCTTTCTTTGGCCTCCCAGTGGAGGGGAAGGGGGCAGGGGATCAATTTCACCCCCTGGAATTCGAAAGTTGTAAGTCAACTTCCACCATTGTTATTTTCAAAGTAGTAAATGCACTTAAATGTACATTTCAAATAACCTCTGGTGAAAGGTGGCCCCTTGCTCCACTTGCATCCCAAGGGTCAACCTGGCTTCTTTCAGTGTTTAGCTATAGTCTGGTGTTTCCAAATAGTCTGTAAGGCTATTATTTCTTGTTTTATTTTTTTGTTTGCTTTAGAGGTGATCATTTGACTTTTTAAAGTTGAAAATAAAAAGTTAGATCTCTTATACTAACCAAATCCTTCTAACTTGTATCCTCAAGTTTTGGTTTAAATTGATTGTCATGTTTATGCTATTATTATATATGATATACTATATTATACTATTATATTATATAACATGCATGGTTGAGTCATGTAGTGTACAATGGCTATATTTAACTTTTATATTTTTTGTTGACCGTAGAGTTGATTGCTTTGTAAGGACACAGGTCTGAATCAAACTGACTCTGACCTTGGAGGCCTAGGTATCAGCTTCTAACACCCAATCAGGAAAGGCCAGTTAACACCTTTAACATTTCTAAGGGCGGGCCTAAAGATAGAAGCTATGCCCTACATGAGGGTCCTGGGTCCACTCTAATTGGTTAAAGTTACTGTCAATGATATTATGCTATAATGATTGGACCCCTGTACCTGTGTCACAATATCCTGTAACTCCCCCTTCCCAAACTCATAAAAGCCCTACCCCGCCTTTGTTCAGGGCTGTCCACGTGGATCCACTGTGTTGGTGAAGTCTGTGAGCCCCAGCTTAGGCTCGGCCAGCCTAAACCCATAATAAAGCCCTTTGCTTTTGCATGCATAACTCGGTCTCCCTGGTAGTCTCTGGTTTTGGGGGGGGCGATATTAAACTCTGGGTATAAAAGCTTTATCTTCTTATCTGCTTAATAGTCTAAGAAACTATAACCAATTTATCCACAGACTTCACCAAAAGTATATATTTCATCTTAATGGTTACAGACAGATTTATCTGTTCTATTTTTATGTGGAGATACCACTCTGATATCTTATGTTTTTTCCTTTATCAGTATTTGGACTTCATACTATTCCTTGATGCCTCTCTTCTGAAAAAAAAAGAGAGAGAAATGATTTGCCTCCTTAAGCCTGTGTTTTCCCACTAGAAACCAAGTCCCAGTGGGGTAGAGACTTTCTCTTGCTCACTAGTGCTTCATGAATGAATTGAACAGTACTCAGAACCTAGCAACCCATCAGTGAGTATTTGTTCGATGAACTCTGAGATTCCTTTTTTTAAAAAGTTTACTTATTTATTTTGAATCAGGGAGAGAGAGAGAGAGAGAGAGAGCGAGCGAGCAGGGGAGGGGCAGAGAGAGCGGGAGAGAAGGAATCCCAAGCAGGTTCCGTGCTGTCAGCGAGGAGCCCATTACAGGGCTCAATCCCAGGCACTGTGAGATAGTGACCTGAGCCGAAATTAAGAGTCTGACACTTAACTGACTGCCCTGAACTCTGTGATTCTTGCTACTAGATCTTTCCTTGACACTACGATATCCTGCTTAACCATATCAAAGGTAATGTTTCTGCTCTTTACTCCGGCCTGCAAAGCTGCAACTCATCGGTCAATGTTATCCTCCTCTTCCCATTCACTCTGGGCTCTTCGCTTCCATCACACTGCAATTCAGGTCATTCTTTCAGCACATCTATTTACACTTGGCAATGCCTTGCTCTTTTCTATATGGGAAAACCCGTACTGGCTCTTCAATGTGTAGAACACATGAAACCATATTCTTCAAGAGCTTTCCAGATCTGGATCTAGAGTTCATCCTTTTTCCTCCTTTCATGCCTTTTAACATGGCTACTCAAATTGTGTCCACAAAACACATTGTCACCACCCGGAAAGTTGTCTCAAATGCAGGATCTGGGCCCACAAACAGACTTATTGTTTCAGAATTTACATTTTAGGAAGATTCTCAAGTGACTTATCTTCCTGCTGGCATTGAGAAACATGTTTCAGAGAACCTTTTTGGCTTAGGTACAGTTTATACCCCATTCCCGACCTGTAAACTGTGATGTACTGAAAGGAAAATTCTTATGGATCCAACTGTTCCTAAATATTAGTTTATTTTCCTGGCATACAGTAATTTCTCAGTAAACATTTCTCGAAGGAAGGAAGGAAGAAAGAAAGAAAAGGACAAAAGAGGGAAGAAAAAGAGATCTTGTCTTAAACTCAAGCTCAGGAGGCTGACTTAACCCTAAAGTTTGCCTGTAGGCTGTGGAAACATTGGACGGATGCCAGAGATTGCTGGCAACCCACAAGAAGCTAGGAGGAGGCAAGGAAAGATTCTCTACAAGTTTGAGAGGGAGAATAGCTTTGCCAACACCTTGAATTCAGATATCTCTCCTCCAGAACTGTGAGACAATAAATTTCTGCTGTTTCAAGCTATGATTTTGTGGTCCTTTGCTCTAACAGCCCTAGGAAATCCAAATTCTAAGGCCAATTTCCCATCAGTAGCTCTGTGAGGTGATGAACAATCTCCTTGTTTTGATTATTTTTCCATAAGACTGTTCCAACTCCAGGACTTTGGCATCAACTGCTGGAACTGCTAAATGATTCATTAAATGCCATGCCAAACAAAACTCTTGGTATTTTTGTACATTTTCAATGTGACCAGTAGAGAGATTTATTGTCAATTAAGCAATATTACATATCATTTCCCATTTTATTTTAAAATAGTCTTCTTCCATGGAGTTGTTTAACTGCTAATGTTTTGTTAGAACTAAGTTTTGTATGTCCAGACTTTAGCCGCTAGAAAATAAAAATTGAAACAGCCAACCAAAAAATAAATGGAGGCACAAAACCATCTTCTGTGGCCTGCTGTTAAGTCTAGAAATATCTTATTCTGTCAGTGTGATTTCATAGCAGGATGAAAAATGTCAAAAGTGAGGATGACAAATCAGTCTAGTGAGGAAAAATGACTCTTGGACAAGAGATGTCATTTGTCATGATTGCCATTTGACTGCACTCTCCCCCTCTTCTCTTTCATATGAATGCAATTTCGCCATTAGTTTTAAATTATCTTAACTGCACAATGGCCTGATCATGAGAATTGTATTCCCTTTCAAAGAGTTTTGTAAAATAATTAAAGTTTCCAAATTGAACTTATATTTGTGCATTTCAGTGAATTTTTAAAAATCATTAGTACTTAATTTTTATCAAATATTACCATTTTTTTAACCAAGGAGCCATATTTCCCAAGATATAGGTAACATCAGGGTTTTACAAAAATTTTTTTCAAAACTGACACAGCTGAGCACAGCTCTCTGAGCCACTGCATAATACGGATGGTAATTAAGCCACAGCTTCAAGGTTGCATGGGCACAAGACAATTCAGCCTAATGAAGTATCGATCGACTGCAGTCGAGGTAAAACAAGTTGACATTCATTTAGAGGTAGCAATGTGAATATACCACAATGCCACCAAAGAAATAAAGGGAACAAACAATGAGGCTGAATTTTAATCTTGCAAACACAATTAAGAATCTTATTTATAGCATGCTGCTATCACTTAAACTAAAGCTAATTGCATACTTACTGCCCTGACATAAGATACTTAAATCAGCAGAAATTATATATCCTTAGCATAATGGCAAAAAGAAAAAGAAAAAGTGCAGGAAGTTTAGTGCTTCAATTAGAGACAATACTAGTGCCTTAGACAACCAGACTGATGAAAGCGTTTGAAATAAAATCTCTCATGTAGTTTCCTTGCATAATTAACCTTTTCTTAAGGTGCTATGAAGAGCAATGCCAAAGAGTAAAATTCAGCCTGGGTTACGCAAACTTTTATTGGGAGTACATTGTTTTCCTCTCAATATTTACCATTTTATATACAAAATGATAGACACTGATATACAATTGAATATAACTTACTAAACATTGTTTTATGTTTAGTTCGCAGAATTTCTTTCTTAAATTGATAGCTTTTTCAAAAATTTTTATTCAATTTATTTAAGCGAAAAACAAAGACATTTCACTCATTTCTCCCACTCTTCACCTCTTGCAGCTACCAATATGTTCTCTGTATCTACGAGCCTTTTTTAAAAGATTGCACACGTAACAGATTGTACAATATTTCTCAGTCTGACTTATTTCACTTATCCTAATGTTTTCCAAATCCATATGTATAGTCACAAATGGCAAGATTTTATTCCTTTTTCATGAATGAATAATATCCTATTTGTTATATCTTATCTTTTTGATGATAGCCATTCTAACAGTTGTGAGATATCTCATTGTGGTTTTGATTTGCATTCCTTTGATAACTAGTGACATTGAGCACCTTTTCATGTATCCATTGTCCACTTGTATGTCTTCTTTGGAAAATGTTATTTTTTGTTATTGAGTTATATGAGTTCTTTATACACATTGGATATTAGCTTTTTATCAGATACATTGATAGTTCTTTATATATTTTACATCTTAGCTCCTTATCAGATATATGATTTACAAATACTTTCTCCCATTAGGTAGGTTGCCTTTTCATTTTTCTGATAGTTTCTTTTACTGTGAAGAAGCTTTTTAGTTTGATATGGTCCCACTTGTTTATTTTTGTATTTACTGTTCTTGCCTTTGGTATTAGTTTCCAAAAAACATCACCAAGACATATATCAAGAAGCTTACTGCCTATGTCCTCTTCCAGGAGTTTTATAGTTTCAGGTCTTACTCTTTTGTCATAAATTAACTGACCATATACGTGCAGGTTTATTTCTGGACTTCTTATTCTGTTCCTATGTGTCTGTTTTTATGATAATGCTGCACTGTTTTAATTACTAGAGCTTTGTTGTATAGTTTGAAATTGGGTAATGTGATACCTCCAGTCTTCTTTCTCAAAAATGATTTGGTTATTTGGCATGTTCTGTGATTCCATACAAATTTTAGGATTGTTTGTTTCATGTTTGTGAAAAATACCATTAGAATTTTGATAGGGATTTTATTAACTCTGTAAATTGCCTTGAATGGCATGGACATTTTATGTATTTATTTTCTTTTTGTAATTTTAATTCCATATAACATAGTGTTATATTATTTTCAGATATACAATATCGTTATCCAATAGTTCCATACATCACCAGTGTGGACATTTTAACAATATTAATTCTTCCCATCCATGAGCATGGAATGTAACATTTCCATTTATTTGTGTCTTCAATTCCTCATTACTGTCTTGTTTTCAATATACAGGTCTCTTACCTCCTTCATTAATTTATTCCTAGGAGTTTTATTCTTCTGGTGTAATTATAACTAAATATTTACTGAAATGACCTTATTTTCCCAGAAACAAATTTTCAAATTTCACTTTCTGAAATATGTTGTGCAATACTCTGAAAGACATTAACTACAAAACCATTTATTAATCTAGTATCTGGAAGCACCCAAGTGGATCAGTTGGTTAAGTGTCCAAGCCTTGATCTCAGCTCAGGTCATGATCTCCTGGTTCATGAGTTTGAGCCCTTGTTCTGCTATCTGCTCTCAGCGCAAAACCTGCTTCGGATCTTCTGTTTCCTTCTCTTTCTGTCTCTCCCCTGCTCATGCTCTCTCTCAAAAATAATAAACATTAAAAAACATCTAGTAACTGAAAAGTTTATATTTTGATAAATAGAGTCTTTGACTTAACAGTGCTACTTATAGGCTACTTACCTCACTGAACAGGCTAACTTTATATCTTTGGAGAAGACATACTTACTACAAAATCTACTTAGAATAGTCCTTCAATCAAAGACTTCACGTAGATATTAGAATTCAAAATGCATTTATGCTAATCAATTGACTCAAAATTACTGGTGTTATGTAGATTTCATACGTTGTATTTTCTCATGAAAATTAAACCCAAATTAAAGAGATGGTGCTAATGTGTCTAATTATATTACAGACCTCAGGTAGATAGACATTTCCTTTAAAATATTGATAATCAGTCTTAAGATTCACAGAAATACCCAACTTGTTCAGGAAATAAGACATCATCTTTACTGATATTTAAAAAATTGATAATAAATTGTTTAGGGTTATAATTAACAAACTTATTTGAATGGATAAACTTGTTAGACCATAAAAAGCAAATAAATGTATCTTATGTAAACCAAATATGATATGTCTCAGAGTTCTAAAAAGAGAGTTGCAAATACTACTGTATTTAAGTTGCATTTAAGATATAATTTTTAGTTATTGTTTTATATCACTTCCTTAATATAAGTATTTTCTTCTTTCAGTTGCAGAGCTAATGTAAGTTTGAAATCAGACATGGGATCTAATCCTGTGAGTTCCTAGATTAAAAGTAGGTTGGATTTGCTATTGTAGAGTTAGGATTCTCATTTGGGCACAACAGAAGTCTGAAAATTGGAATGAATTAATTTCAAAGAATTTGGAATGTTCTGAGTATTTAAAAAACATAAACCCTACATGAGATATTCCTGCTTCATTGACAATACTATCATGACTTTACTTGAAATAAAGGAGCCAAAACGTTTAATAATTTGATCATTTCTATTGGCAAAACTCCAGGAAATATGTTTGTTTGAATTCTAGATATGCCAGATTAGGTATAGAAATACATAATTTTAGATCAAATTGGATTTCTCAATATGGATGACTTTACACAAGATTCTTGATTTATTATTAAACTGAGAAGTTGGAAGCGGTTCTAACTTTGGCTTTGAAAGCTGGTTGGGCTGGAAAAAATGGTGGTCTCCATAGAATGAAACTGAAGTTGGAAATTCTTTACTGTAATGTAGAGAAGAAAATAGGAGATATTTGAGATAAGAATGTTAAAAGTAACTTATGTGCACTACACTCACCTGTTCTCCAAATGTGTCCCTAAGAGCATAAAGGACACTGAAAAATTGGGAAACACATGGCTAGGAAAAGCTACAATTGCCCTCAAATTGCTGTAGATTTTGTCTTCTGTAGGTAGCTGATACAGGTCAGAGAGACTAATGGTATTACTGAAATGGACTTCCAGACTTCACAGTGATAATGGAATCTGGGAATGACAGAGGCAAGGAGGTGCAGATTAACTGTCTCAGGCCACATGGCTCCGGATACCAAAATGGGAGTCAGAATGAGAATGTTGGTGACTAACTGATCATTTAATCCATAGAACTCCAAGACAAGCTGAACACTAAATCCTATTTTAGTAAAAACCTTACAAAATTATATCTCTATATAACTATTAAATTGGGGCATATCTTGAGTCACAATAATGAAGAATTACATCTCTTTACCTAAATCCCAAACCTAAATCAATTCAGAGACAAGAACCTCATAAATGAAGGAAAAGATAGGTACTCCTAAACATGCTTTGGATTAAGTTTAAGCATGTCCAAAGGCACCTTCGGCCATTTATAAAGATAACTATGAATTGGGGCAATTCAAATGCCTTTGAACATCTAGGGAATTACTGGATATTCTTTTTGAGCTCACATTAATCCCTGGAACTTAGATAGTCAGGTGGACAACTAGCTTAAGTGAAGGTTTATGGGAATGAGAAATAAAGGGAAATTTTCTCCAGGGCCTTCCAAAATATATTAAATGAGTCTCTGAAATAATTCTGTATTAATTTCTCAAATGCATGAGTGTATAATTCGAAGACATATATTCAAGAGTTAGCACGATCCCCACAATGGAATAAAACCTCTCAGAATGGAAGGGCTAGATAAAACTCCCTCCAAAAATAGCAAACTAAATGCAATACCACATCTTTGCAGCAATAGCATAAATTGGCACTATTCCCCCAAACTGGAAAGAGAAATGAAGATTCCCATTACATTCTCTTTTACCTCACTGATGGGTCCAATGGAGAAAAAAAGTTGGATCATGAAAAATAATGGTAGATTTTCCTAAACTTTATCAGATAATTGCTGCTGTTTTCATGGAAGTGTGTGTGTGTGTGTGTGTGTGTGTAAAACATAATTTTTGACACTTAGAAGAATCTATAAAGTAAATAAGTTCAAAGAATAGCTTCAAAGTAAATGTCCATATATTCTCAAACCACATCAAGAAAAAAATACTGTGTGTTTTGAAACCCACTGTGAGTCCCTTCCCAATGATTTCCCTTTTTCTCATCGGAGTGCAACCGTCATGTTCAAATATATGTTTAATATTCCCTTGTTCAAGGCACCTGACTGGCTCAGCTGATGGAGCACACAACTCTTAATCTCGTGAGTTCAGGCGCCACGTTGGTGTGGAGCCCACTTAAAATAAAATAAAATTTAAAAATTAAAATTTGCACTCCCAGTGTGTATATTCTCTCGTTAATTTATGCTTTTATCACTCACATATGTGCCTTAAAAGGGGCCCCTAAAGCCATGTATAGCTGCAGATTTGCATTGCACTCTAGCTTGTGCAGTAGCTCAGGTACCTAAACGTCATTGTGGTCACTTTGAAAAAAATAAAGTTATAAGCCAAAAGGAAAAAAATATGTATATATATATATATATATTTGAAAATCTGTAATAAAGAGTGACATTATAATCTGACACTTGTAACAGATGATTAGCTATAGAAAGTAGTTGAGTAAACAATTTTACATTTTCTGAATGTTTATAATAGCTGTTTCTTCAGAATTCAGTAGATAAGGACAGTGTGACTCCTCAAAAACATAGAGCTCACCAAAGTCACCATATTTGGCAACATTGCAGTATGATTCTGCCAAAGAAATTCCTTTGCTTTTAAGGGCACAAGCGATTAGATTGTACACATTTTCAGTTTCAAACTTCGTAATCTTAATTACATCTTCAAATTTCCTTCACAGAAAGCAGTGCCTGGATTAGTGTTTGACTGAGTAACCAACAGGTAAGATACTGTCAAATAAAATCTTTTGAATTTTGTTTAGCATGAAAATAATTTACAATATAATAAAAATGCATCCAATTTCTAGGTGTAAATTTGATAAAATGTGTGTACAGTTTCTACCTATAAAACTGTATAAAACTTACTGTAATAAAATATTACTGTAAGAAATTATGAAATTAAATAAATAGAATTATATATGCTATATTTATTCATTAAAAGTCTAGAATACTGTAAGGGTATTAATATTTTCCCAGAATCATTTAAAGATACAACACAATCTCATTTAACAAATAATAGAAAAATGATTTTAAAATTTAAAAGGAAGGGCACTGTTAATAAAGATCATAACACTCTTTAAAAGAAACAACAATGAAAAGTTGTTAATCTAATTATAAAACTCCACTAGTTGGGATGTTAACAATGTAGTGTCATCACAGAGTTAGATGAATAGACTAATGAAACAGATAATCCAGAAGTAGATTCAAGTTTATGTGGACGTTTAATTCATGATAAAAATGACATTGCAGAGAAGTAAAGAAAGGATGGTGCTTGGGACAACTAGATATCCATAAGGAAAAAAATGAAATTTGACTCTTCACTCTCATAACACTCAAAAATCAATGACTATACAAGCAGTATTAATGGATCATAAAATTAAAGATCAATGGGTTATAGATTTAAAACTATATGGATTCTAGAAGATTATTGCAGGCATCTTCTAAAATGGCACCCAGGAGCACCTAGGTGGCTCAGTCAGTTGAGCATCTGACTCTCAATTTCAGCTCAGGTCATGATCCCAGAGACTTGGAATCAAGCCCTATGTCTGGCTCTGCACTGAGCGTGGAGCCTGCTGAAGATTCTCTCTCTCCCTTTGCCCCTCTAGCCCACTCGTGCTCTATCTCTCACTCTCTAAAGAAATAAAAAATAAAATGGCACCCAAAGATCCTTCTCTCCTAATATGCATGCCATGTATAATCACCTTTACCTTAACATAAGCTGTACTTAGTGATTTGCTTTCAGTGGGAGGATTTTATAGACTTCAAGAACAAGGTGACATTCGGGGAAGTTTCTTGTATCTGTTTGCACATGTAAAAAGATTTTCCTAGGTTATATTCCTGGTATTCCTGGGCATGGAAATGATGGATTTAAAGTTATGTGAATGTTTAATTTTTAAGATAATTTTTTCTCATAAGGCTGGTAGCAATTTATATATATTTACATATATTATATATACATATATATATATATATATATATTACATTACATTCTGCATTCTGGCCATCAATGTCTAAAAGTTCATACAGTTCTAGAGCCTCATAATACATGATATTGTTAAAATATGGGGGTTCTACCAACTCTTGTTCTCAGCTCAGATTTTTATCTTAGGGTCATGATTTCAAGCTTGGCATTGGGCTCTGTATATACATACTGGGCATGAAGCCTACTTTTAAAAAATGGGGGGATTATACCAACTGTGTGTTAAAAATTCTTCATTGCAGTCTTCATTTGAATTTTTTATTTCTAAAGCAGTAAATATCACATGCTAATTTATTTTGTGCTTATCTTTCTAAAAATCTATTATTCTTTTCTCATTGTATTTTACTTGTTATTTTACAACTGGTATGAAATATTTCTTTATATATTCTCAGTAGTAATCTCTTGGTAATTGTATAAATACCTTCTCAGGCCTGCTTACAGATTCATCATGGTGTCTTTTGAATGACAGAAGTTGTTTAATATTAGGGTGCTCAATGTATCATTTTTTATGTATTTAGACTTTGATTTTTTAATCATGTTTATCTTGAAAATATAACAATATTCTGTAATTTATTCCAAAATGTTTAAGGCATTGTCTTTTTCATAAACTGTTTAATTCTCTGGAGTCACTTTATATATGATGAGAAATAGGTATCCAATATCATTTTCCATTACGGATAAACAGTTGTTTTACATCATTTACTGGAGAGTCTCTAACTCTCTCATCGACCTGCAATACAATTTCCATCAGATGCTCTTTTCATATGCATGAAGTCCAGCTCTAGATTTTCTATTTTATTGCACTGGTCTATTTCCTATTATTGGCCAGTACTATACTATTTTAATTATTATATTGTCAAAATAAAGTTTGATGTTTTGAAAGTCAAGTCTTTCACACTTGAAGGATATTTTTTAGATATTTGCTCTTTTTTAAAATAAATCTTAGCATTAGCTTGTCAAATTCATTAGAAAACACTGATGAGAGTTTGTTGGCATTAGATTCTACTTATACATAATTAGGAAAAAGTAGCAATATAAAATTTATTTATCCCCTGAATGAATATATTTCTTTTCTTTAAAGTTTTACAAGAATATTTCAGAAATTTTATAATTTTAGCAACATATTATTAAACTAAACATGAGACTAAAATGAAACTTCTAAGAGAAAACACATAAAACCTTTTTTGAGTCTTTAGTCTAGACAGGTATTTCATGGATATTACAGCAAAAACATTATCCTCAGAGAAAAAAAATAGTAATCTATTGCTCTTCATAAAAATTAAAAACTTTTACTTTACTTTATTCAATAGTTACTACTGAGACCATTTAAAAGGGGGTGTTACAAACTGAAAAAAGAATATACTTGCAAAATATATATCTGATAAAAGTCTTTTATCCGGAAGGTATAAAGCAATCTCATAACAATAACAACAGCAACAAAAAGACGAAAAATAATAAAAGGAAAATCAGTTGCAGAGATGTTGCACCAAGATACATAAGTTACAAATGAGCGTATGAAAACATGCTTGGTATAATTATTCATTGGGGGTATTTAAGTCGAAACCACAATAGATATCTCTACAGACTCTAGAATAGCTACAATCTTGAATATTGACAATATCATGTTTTCACAAAAATTTGGGAAAACGAGACACTCATATATTTGTGGTAAGAAGGTAAAATATAATATTTTTAGGAAGTTAGTTTCTTAAAATCTTAAACATTATACTTACTATATGATCCACCAGTCCCAGCTTTCCATATCTTCCCAAAGACATGAAAACATGTCAGCAAAAGACTTGTATGACAGTGTGCATAGTGGCATTCGTTAGGAGTCAAAAAGATGAAACAATTTATATGACCATTAACAGATAAAGAGGTAAGTAAAATGTGTTCTATCATTAAATGGACTACCATTTAATAAAAAGGCAGTACTTTTTATATTTACAGCAACATAAATATATATCAAAAACATTATGCTCTACTAAAAAAGCAAAATACAAATGACTGTATGTTGTACCATTTGATTTTTATGAAATTCCTGGAAAAAATAGAACTGTGGATACAGAAACCAGATCAATGGTGGCCTAAGGCTGAAGGTGTGAGGTTTCACAAAACTGTATAAATTTACTAAAAATAATCCACCTGTATGTTTACAATGTGTCAATTTTTTGGTATCTGATTTATTCCTTAAAAAATCTATTAAATAGTTACATTTAAGTATCAAAAAATCACTATCAAACATATTTCTTTCCAGAATTCAGATACTAAATTTAACTCTATTCAGGATTCGACCAACATATTCTGTTATTATAAACTAATGTTCAGAAAAGCAAAATATGGTCTCCCATCTCTTCTCTCTCCAAAATCTTTCTTTGTTGTTGTTGTCCATTTGGTTGGTTGGTTTGTTATGTTTTTTAATTTAAACTTCTATTCTTTATTGAAAAAAACAAATGAAAACATTTTTTCGACATCAGCTAAGTAAGTAAAATGGCCTAACAGATGCTTTCATAAGATAGCAAATTCCATATCCAGTCCACAGGGAGGCTGCTTTATATGGCAGACTTAGCTAACAGTCCACTAAAATTCAGGGTCTCTCTTCTATTAAATACTATTGTGAAAGGGAAATGACTGCTTCTCCAGACACTACAGTTCCCCAGCCCTGTTTGTATTTAGGTAAGGCCGTATACCAAGGAAATACAAATAGAAATAATAAATGTCACTTCTGAGCCATGATGGTTAAGAAACAAGTTATATCTTCTCTATTCTCTCTCTTCCCCCATCTTGGGGTTGGCAATATCTGCGGTAAACTGGAAGTTCATGTGTGGAAAGGGCAAGGCTTCAACAGCCTGGACCCAGGCTGTACGACTCTGTAGAACAAAGTCCACCCTCACCCCCTCCATCAAAAAAGGAACGCTTATGTTGGACAGTAATTTGAGCAAATTAAACTTCCCTCGTGCCGATGTGTTAAGTCATAGAAATGTTGAGGTTAATTCATTATAGCACATATGGTTAATTAGTTATGAACTACAACATTCTTGCCCCTTGGGAGAGAGGTATTGAATACAACTTATTTTTTTCTAAGATTTTTGTTTGTTTTGTTTGCTTTATTTTGTTTTTTTAAACATATTTATTCCTTCCTACTAAGTATTACTAATCTTTACTCTTTCTTAGAAACATTTAGCATAGCATAGTTTTTCAAATTCTCCATAGTCATAGACTAACTAGAGGAAGCACGTACCTCTGGTATAACCCAACTCTGATTCTTGTCTTCCTTCATAGCATTTTCTTCCACTTGCCCATTGTTTGAAAATTTCTGACTTATTTGCAGTCTTTGTCTATCATTTTGTCCTGCTCTGGAAATCCAAAATGAAATAATTTGTCCCTTACTTATATATACTTTCTTTTTAGCCAGGAATATTAAAATAACAAAACATTTATTAAAAATAGCAAATGTTTAGATAGCATTTTTTTGTTCATTAGGCATTATTTTGAGTGTTGTATCAGAATTGAACTCTTTAATCCTCACAAGAGCTCCTAGTTTTAATACACTTGTTACAAATGAAGACAAGAAGGCACAGAGAGATTAAGGAACTTTCTAAAAGGTAAAAGCTATGGAGATGGGATCTGATCTAGGCAGTCTTGCTCCAAAATCCACATCTGTGACCACCATGTTATGCTGCTTGCTAATTACTTTCATATATTTGTGTTGCAGGACATCCTAGGGATTGTCTTTTTTTTAAGGTATGTTTTATGATGTGTTGGCTCCATAGCAAAATACTTGTAAGATATTTCCTCACCTGGGAAATATTTCTTAATCTCATCTTTCTCCACCTTCTTGGTACTGTTTCTACATGTTGTATATAGTTTCGTTGTCTAATGACAATAATTAGAACAAGTCACAGCATAAAGACATCAATCAATGAACACAAAAGTTTTTATGATTTTACTAATGAAGCCATTATAATCACTTTAAATTTTTCTTTTTTCTAGGAGACTTTGAGCTTACTAAAGACAGTAATTTATCTCTGCTTATATTTATTCATTCATCCAAGATCCTCTCTCTGGATGCCATTTTATGTAATGCGCTCTAAGAGTATGTGTGATTCATAGGAAATGTGCCTGGTAGTTAAAATAGCTCTCATTTGAGCACCTACTCTGCACCAGGAACTCTGGTGAATATTCACTGTGTGCAGTGGCCTGGATTCTGGATATTTCTGTGCTCCACCCGACAGCCTGTTAGTCCACCTTCTACTTCCGTCATTTTGTAGCCACCAGTTTTGCAGAGAGTGAACTGGCAGCTGCTTGTCTCAGTTGTACTTCCCATTTCCTATTTGCTGTCCAGGATGTTCTCTGATGATGAAAGAATGCCTGCAGGTGCTCAGTGGATCATCATACCTGTGCAGACCTGGAACTTATCACTTCATCAAACTGGCACAGGCACTGATGGGAGGTCACCACAGCACTGTGTCCCAATCGCTCAGAATGGTGACTGGTTCAACCATACCTCCCTGACTGTCTGATTTTACTTGTTGCGGTCATCACTCCCCCTAAAGCCTCCTTACTCCCTTACCCCCCGACCCCCCCACACACCATCAAACTGCTTCCTAGAGGGAATTCAGACAAAAATAGGTCAGAATTACTACTCAGACTCATATATCTAGAAAAAATTGGTTACTTCCTATTATAAAACTACTTTGACTTTCCTCAAAGGAAATTTTGCAACTTATCAGTTACTCATATTCCAGTATCTGATAGAATAAACAATCTCTTTTCAATCTCCTTTCACTTACAATATCCAGTCTTTTCAAAGTTCTACCCCTTATTTGGGAAGGTCTAAAACAATTCTCTTTAAGTTGCCCAGTCCCTCCAATTCCCTTTCCTCATCTCAGTGCAAAATGGGGTTATCGTGTCTTCATGGACATGGGTAAGAGAGCCTTGGACATGGTCATTGTTCCTTGGCTCCCTCAGGAACCATGCTGATATTTCTGCAAGGCCTGCAGACTACATAGCCTTGTGGTTCTTATAATATTTTAATCCCACTGTGGGAACTGGATTGGAAGCTCTGTGGAGTTAGTACGTGATGGCCTGCCATTGTTAACACCATCTCACCTTCATTTATGTAACATCCTCAAGGTCTGGCCTGGCTGTGACCACCACCCCAGCCCAGATCTGACAGTGCGAACTAAAGTTCTCCAGGCCACTTTTTATCTGGCCCCACATGACCTGCTATACATGCTCAGACACCTTCTGAGTCTTTTTCTTATGAGCAGTCCTGCCTGTTCTTATGGAACAATTTCTTGTCCAAGAGAGAACCATTAAAATGCAATGAAATCAAAATGCAGTTAAGTTCTGAAAAAAAGAAGAAAAGAATTTCTTGTCCAGTACATGCCCCTTGGCACTAAGGGTAGATGGTGAGAGTTCGTATAATTCCTGGCATTGTCCACACATATTAAGAAAAACAAAAACAAAAACCAAACTAGGTTTGTACAGTAGTTAACTCATAAGGTAGTCTCCTTCTTGAATCAAAAACATAAGCTGGCAAAATGCTTCTACCCTACCTTCCGTCAATAGATCTATCTTTGAGCAGCCAGGCTCACCTGTATCACTCTCTGTTCATTCTTTCTCCTTTCCTCATAACATTCAAGAACTAAGAGTAAATTTTCATTCACTCCACTTCCTCCTCCCCTCCTTTCTTGTATTTAATATTTACCAGAGGGAGCAAGTTTTGGCTTCCCATTTCTTGCACATCATGGCGCCTTTCCTTTCAACTCCAGCTTTATAGCTTATCACTCATAATGAACTAGATGCAGGAGAAACCTGGTTCGCTTACCAACTGTAGTATCTAAATGCTCTTCAAAGGCACTATACTTGGTGCATGTGCTCTGTCAGTTAGCCCTCAAAAAAAAATCCTAGGAGATACATGATAATAACTCCATCTTACTAACGAGAGACAGCAAAAGATGTTAAGCAACTTTTCAAAGGTCACAATGAAAAAGTGGTAGATCGAGAATTCAAGGCCAAGTTGGTTCATTATAAACACCGTGCTCTCAGCCATCTGGCTAAACAAGACTCATAATTTCAGCATGTGACTCAAATGTCACAGAGTGGTTGCTCAGTAAGTGCATCTTGAATAGAAGTTAATGAAAGATACTTATCTAATTTTGAATCCCAACTCATTCCAGTACAAAGAACTGCTCCAAAATATAATATTTGGGTCTCTGTTGCTCCAGAGAAACTCATGTGCTGTAATTTTAGTTTTCTTCTTGCATGTAGATCACTTGCTTTCAAATGAATCATTTATAAAATTTGATGGCAGATGATTAATCACTCGGTCATAAATTTATTTACAGAAAATCTTATGTAAAATACTGTGCCAAATGCTAGAGATACACATTTATACTATGGTCTCTTCTGAAGGACATGGAGAAAAGAGCCTACACACACACACACACACACACACACAAAGAAAATTAACAATACATATGAGCATATATATGGCAATTGAATGTCACTGAGAGTTATTGCTCTATGGATTCATATAAATGGAGAAATCTGTTTAGGAGAGAGTGAAGTATTGTGTCCTGAAAATTAAGAAAGAGAATGTTTCAAAAAATTGAGCAGTCTAAGTGCCAAAAGTAATTAATATTACACTAAGACTAAATTGTCACATTTAGTTTGTGTTTTTGGTAAGTTCAATGACCACCGTGCCAAGGAAAGAAAGTGTGTAAAGTAGCTGAAGATAAAGAAGCGACAGGGATCACTGATGCTAAGAACCTTCGTAGAACTGGATCTAGAGCACAGGGGAGTCTAGTCTGTCCAGTACTCCTTTTCTTTACACCAAGATAAATTTCTCCCTTAAGAACTTACGTAAGTCATGCTGACTCTACCCTTTCTTTGAGACAGATGGGAAGGAGATTTCAGAGACAAAAGGTGAAGGGCTTGAAGTGGATTAGAGAGTGAGGAGAAGGCACAGCCAATAAAGAAGACAGGAAAAGAAAGAGAAATAAAAGAGATAATGAAAGACAAAACAGTGATGAGAAGAGAAGGAAATAAGGAGTAAGACATGAAGAGAAACAGAGAATATAAAAAGTAAAGAGAAAGAAAGGAAGGAAAGAAAGAAAAGAAGCAGGGAAAGCAGAAGGTCATACAGAAATAAAGCAGTGTTTAACTTTCTCACTTTTTCTCATCTCTATTTGTCTCATATGTAAATTAATATCCCAAATGCAGTATTCAGTGTAGGTTCCAAAGACTAAGCCATCTTCTGAACAATGAAGAAGATACAAGCATAGACAAAACCTGTTAAAACCTTAGTTTGACTTATTAGGAAAGATCTGTGGGTTTTTTTGGTTTTTGTTTGTTTTAATGCACTGGCAATTACTAGAAACTCTTATGACATTTTTAAAATTGTTTTCATCCACCATGTGTCCTCTTACGAACCGAAGACAGAATTTTGTTTTAAAAACCACTGTTCTCCATGCCTTTCAACCTGTTATGCAGTGAGGCTCTCAGGCCAAAGAAAACCAGCACAATGGATACCCCTGACTCTACCTGACTCTAGACACTGTTTCATATTGAATCTCATTGAAATTAATCTCAAGATATGTCTGGAAGCCTTCAAATAAAGATTCTTGCTCTCTGACACAGGCCTATGAGATGCTTGCAGTCTGCCTGAGACTAGCGGAGAGTGCGTCTTTTGAGAATGGAATAAGTATATTGAGGAAGCTGACCCAAAAGGTGGAGGGCATCTCAGTCCTGCATTGTTTGGCCCATACCTGAAACTAGATCTATTTTTCATTCATTCTATTATAAATCAATTAATTCCTTTATTCTATCCCATCCTCTCCTACAGTGAGGCTAATTTATATTTGGCTTTCTGTCACTTATGACCAAGGGGGGGGGGGGAGAAGAGAGAGAGAGAAATCTGAAAACAATTTATGATTCAATAAACAGATTTTCATGGATTTGTCTCAGATATTATATTTGTATTGTTTTGTTTAATAAATACTGTGGAAGAAGACTAAAACCAGCATTTCTTACATCAGATTTGTGCATGATGATTTTATAACAAATCCACTTTGGTTTTAGGCTGAAGAGAAGGAAAATTTTGGAAGGGAAATTAGCAAAAAATCATTTTGCAAATAAGAAGTTATTAAAATAAATAAAGAAAGAAAATAATGATTCTTTTCAATACTGAGAGGGAAAAACAACTACGGACTACCAGGGATATAATAATTACTTTAAAATTAAAGATATAATTTGAAATTGTTTCTCTAACATTCAGGCAGCCAGCATCTCATGAGGATGGACAACTAACCATAATTTTGTTTTTTTTCTTCTGATTATACATGTTTGTGATTTCTACTCTAAATAAAATATAGTTTTTAAAGCAAAAACAAGAATGGTGACTTTCTAATGATATAATCATCTATTATTCTGACTACAAATAACTTATCAACTGTTTTCTTATTTTGATTTCCACAGTTATAAATTATTTTCAAACCACATTTTAAGGGGAGTTTATTTCTTTTCAGCTGAATTCCTTAACACATTAATCATACTAAATATTTTGTTGTCAAATGAATCAAGTTGAGGGTATATTCCAAGTGGTTGTCTTTGGCATAGTTTTTATCTTTTAACAAAATGCCTTGTCTTATAATTTATATATTTTAACGTGTTATATAAAAACTAAAATCATGAAAACACTGTAATTGTAATAGAAAATCCAAGTTGAGTGAACATGCATTCAAAAAAGAACCAAATGTCCTCTTGGGAGAGAAATCATCTTAAAGGAAGAGATTAATGTGAATTTTAAAGGTATTACCTATTATCAAATACAACACAAAATTCCATCAATAGAGAGTTATAGAAATAAACTATGGTGTATATACAATGGAGAAGAGTACTACTATGCATAGTGCAAAGAAGAATGAAGAATAATTTTACATACTCTTACGGTATAGTATTCAGATAATACCGTTATATACGTAATAGCTGCAGTGGATTGAAATAAAATATGTTTTGATATATGCCTTCATAATGATGCTAAAGATACAGACACACATCACTTCATCTTCGGAGGGGTCTTAGGGTACCAACTATGCTGAAACCTAGTGAGGCAAAAATCATAAATATCTTGCCTCACTCATAGGATTAGTATCTTTGAGTTACCAAATAGTTGATTAAAAGAAGTTTCTGTTTATATAAGTATTCTAGCTAATAAAGAAGAAATGATACAATTTGAATTTTATCAATTTGTAATTTGTAACAAAATATTGAGTGTGGGTAATAATTGCCAATGCCTGCTAAAGCTATCAAGTGAAAAGCTGAAGAGGGGCTTTATAATGATTGGATCAGGTTGACAACCACCAAATAGACTAACTGATTGTAATACCATTATGGTGAAGTCTACCAGACAGTTTTGTGCCTCCTGATAAAAGTGCATAACAAAACGCATGAGGACAGAGGAGAGAGGGAGAAGGAGAGAGAGAAGAAAGAAAAAAAAAATATATATATATATGAAAGAGAGACTATCCACTTGTTATAGTAGGAGAATTTTGTTTGGCTTCTGATTCAATAAATGAACTGCTAATATTTAAAAGAAAATCAGAAATGTTTAAATATAAAGTGAATATGAATTATGATTAAATTTAAATGATTAACAGGAAAGATACACTTATGGATAAAATTATATGATATCAGAAATTTCCTTCAACTAGTCCATTGTTGTAGTTGACAAGTGGATTGACACAGTACTGACCATGAATTGATTATTGTTGAAGTTACGCTCACATGCAGAGAAGGCCCCATAGTTCTCTGGAGCTATAAAGGCTCCTGTCGATGCATTGAGCATTGGCAGAGGCCAGGGGTGCCTGGGTGGCTCGGTCAGTTAAACCTTCAACTCTTGATTTTGGCTCGGATCATGATATCATGGTTCATGAGCTTGAGCCCCGCAGCTGGCTCTGCCCTGACAGTGTGGAGCCTGCTTGGGATTCTCTCTGTTCCTCTCTCTGGCCCTCCCCAACTTGTGCTTTCTCTCTCTCTCTCTGAAAAATTAATAAACTTTTAAAATAATGAAAAAGCAATTGCCAGAGTCCAGAGGTCGTACCCTGTAGTGGTAGCGGTGCTGGCAGCTTCCACAGCTGCGGCACCATGAAGAGCAACACTGGCAGAGAAGCTAAACCTGGTAGCTTCTCATGAAATGGTATAAATGGAATGGGAGGGTTATTGCGGTTCTTTTTTTTTTTAGAAAACAACTTTTTAAAGTGTCTTTAATGTAATGAGCAAGGGAGGGGCAGAGAGAGAGGGAGACACATAATCCGAGGCAGGCTCTAGGCTCTGAGCTGTCAGCACAGAGCCTGATGTGGGGCTCAAACTCATGAACTACAAGATTATGACCTAAGCCGAAGCTGGGCGCCCAACCAACTGAGCCACCCAGGTCGTCCAGAATGGCAGGGTCATGCAGTTCTAATAGGGGCCTCTCTGATGAAGTTACCTCAAAAGATTTCATAGACAATAGAAACATTGGCAGAAGATCTCACCAAATGTGGCCAGAAAGGACCAGGATCAGAAAAATTTTAAGATTGGGAGGACTAGTGCACAAACACTTGGCACAACCCCCTAGCTAATCTTAGAGACACTACTGAAAGGTTGAAGGATCTTAGAGGTCCTAAATATATTAGTCATTTTATTCCATTGAATGGTGCCCCCCACCTCCCGCCAAAAAGATATGTTTATGTCCTAATGTCCAGACTTGATGAACAGTACCCTATTTGGAAAAAGTGCCTTTATTTTTTTTTTTAATTTTTAATGTTTTTTTTTTTAATTTATTTTTGAGAGACCGAGAGAGACAGTGTGAGCAAGGGAGGGTCAGAGAGAGAGGGAGACACAGAATCTGAAGACAGGTTCCAGGCTCTGAGCTAGCTGTCAGCACAGAGTCTGACGTGGGGCTCGAACCCACGAACCTGAGCCAAAGCCAGAGCTCAACCGACTAACCCACCCAGGCGCCCCCTGGAAAAAGTGTCTTTATAGATGCAGTTAAGGATCTTGTGATGAGATCTTGTTAACTGGGTAGGACCTAAATCCAATGACGAGTGTCTTCATAAGATACAAAAGAGGAGAACACATTCAGAAGAGAAGGCAATTAATTTCCTTAATCTTTCCTTAACTTTTTTATGTCTGTATTTTGTTTTGTTTTGTTCTGTTTCTGAGAGAGAGAGAAAGTGGATGACTTGGGGAGCGGTACAGAGGGAGAGAGAGAGTCTCTTAAATAGGCTCCATGCTCAGCCTCACTCCCATGCCCCTGGGATCGCTACCTGAGCCAAAATCAAGAGTTGATTGCTAAACAGACTGAGCCACCCAGGTGCCCCTATGTCTGTGTTTTTTTTAATACCCATGGGGATACGGACTGTTCCCCAGATTTTCATGTATTCTTATATATTAGCTTCTAAGCAGAACTTAGAGCCATATTTCTCAATCTGGGGAAATGGGAAGACACCACAGTCATCTTATGAGCTCCTGTCAAATTTTTAAAAAAGAGAAAGAGAGGGAGACACAGATTCAGAAGCAGGCTCCAGGCTCTGAGCTGTCAGCACAGAGCCCAATGGGGTGCTCAAACCCACCAATGTGAGATCATTACCTGAGTGAAAGTCGGAGGCTTAACCGACTGAGCCACCCAGGCACCCCAACTCCTGCCAAATTTATACCTACTGATCCAGGATATTGTTTCTAGATGTTTTATCATTGGCTGTGTCTGAATAATAAATTTTCAAAAGTATAAATTTAGCTGTTAATATTTATTCCTTCCTTTTATGACTTGTATGTGAAGTATGCTATTTTTAAAACCTTAAACAAGGGGTGCCTGGGTGGCTCAGTCGGTTAAGCCTCTGACTTTGGTTCAGGTCAGATCTCACGTTTGTGGGTTCGAGCCCCGTGTCAGGCTCTGTGCTGACAGCTAACTCAGAGCCTGGAGCCTGCTTCCGGTTCTGTGTCTCCTTCTCTCTCTGGCCCTCCCCCTCTCATGCTCTGTATCTCTATCAAAAATAAATAAAATATTTAAAAAAACATTAAAAAAGCCCTTAAACAAAAAAAAACCTTGTTTGTATTTCATCATTATGTGCATAAATTGATGATTTTGCATGAACTGTGGCAGTAAACCTCCATCTCTTTTCTCCCAAAATTATGTGTAAAAAGTGGTAGGAAATGTTGGATACTTAATTTTAGTAAATGTGAATTTAACTGTAAATTTTTGAACATAAAATTTATATAAAGAGCCCTGATATGAAGTCAGAAGATCTAGACTCAAATATTCTCTGCTCCTAACTTAATCTATTATCTTAACCCTGTATTATAGATCTTTTGTGCCTCAGTTTTTTCATATAAAAATTAATACATTTATTTAGCAGACCATTTACCCTTTCAGCTACGAAATATCAACTTTGATCTTTTAATGATACAGGAAATATTGGTCGCTACAGAAATCATTTTTAAAAAGAAAATCCATTTTTAAAGCAAATTATTCTGCTATAATTTTACTATTTCACGTTCATATCTCATATCCACTGTAGCTATCTATCTACCTTGTTTGAATCTTTGATTTTAAAACTGAAAGTCACCTGCCGAGAGTCTCTTGGTCATTTTTTAAAAATTTTTGAATATTTATTTTTATATTTAAGACAGAGAGAAAGACAGAGACAGAGCCCAAGCAAAGGAGGGACAGAGAGAGAGGGAGACACAGAATCTAAAGCAGGCTCCAGGCTCTGAGCTGTCAGCAGGGCCTGATATGGGGCTTGAACCCAGAGACCACGAGATCATGACCTGAGCTGAAGTTGGATGCTTAACCAAGTCATCCAGGTGGCCCAAGTTTCTTGGTCCTTTTAATGGAAACAGAAGTACATGCCAATGTTACTGACACTATGTAAAGTTTTAATATGTTTCTGGGATTTTTTTGATTTCTTGTATTTAGAAAACACAGACCTGTATTAGAAGCAGTATTTAGGGAATGGGAAGAAAAAATAAGATAGGATCAAAACAGAGAGGGAGGCAAACCATAAGAGACTCTTGACTATGAAGAACAAACTGAGGGTTGCTGGAGGGGCGTTTGGAGGGGGGATGGGCTAAACGGGTGATGGGTATTACGGAGGGCACTTGTGATGAGCACTGGGTGATGCATATAAGTGATGAATCCCTAAGTTCCACTCTTGAAACCAATACTACACTATATGTTAACTAACTTGAATTTTTAAAAAATCTTCAAAGAAAAAAAGATTAAAAAATAAATAAAAGCAGTGTTCACACATTGATTCCTTAACAGAATAATTTTAATTACATGTATGATTTGCAGGTCCCCAGGACTACCCTCTGATTCAATAGTTCAGTATGACTCACAGAACTTAGAGACCAATATACCCATGGGATAACTTACTACAATGAACAAATACATTTTAAAATTAGAAACAGGAAAAGGCACGGAGGATAGTAACCAGGAGAGTCTAGGCACAGGGCTTCCTGTTGTCCTCTACTAGAGACGTTGGAGACTAGAAAAGACAGAAAGCTGAGTTGCCAGGTATCTTACTAGCCAATTAGAGCAAGAAGTCAAAAATGAAAGAGGTAAGCTATAATTACTGTTTCATTGGTATGAAAACCAATCTGAGACTTGAGAAAGCGTTGACTCACCATGTTGTATTTTCCCTTGTGGAACAGCTACTGATTGAGGGTCAGGTGGATCAGCCAGATGTGGGACTCATCTCATTTTTGAAGGAGCTCTGCATAAAATGTTCAGGTAGTTTTGTGGATCCTGATATTGGAGGGGGCAGGGTGAGAAGGGCTGGAAGTAGAAAAGTCCTAAGTACTAAATGAGAGGAAAAAGAATGTCTTCAAGTTCCCTTTCCCTCCCCCAGTAAGAAGTCCTCAGCAGAGGCATCTGTAAAGGATGTTGGTGGAAGGCCTCAGATGGAGTCCTGGGAAGGAAGTTTCCAGGGCTAAGAATGTAAATATGTAAAAGAGAATAACAGAGGCACCTGGTCGGCTCGGTCAGTTGAGCATCTTACTTCAGCCCAGGTCATGATCTCACAGCTTGGGAGAGAGGGAGGCGAGCTATGTGCTTGCCCTCATCGAGCTATGTGCTGACAGCTTGGAGCCTGAAGCCTACTTCGGATTCTGTCTCCTTCTCTCTCTGCCCCTCCCCTGCTCACTGCTTGTGCTCTCTCTCTTTCCAAAATAAATAGATATTTTTAAAAAAATAAGTAAACAAGTAAATAATAAATAAATAAGAGCATGACAGGGAGGCCTGGACCCTTGATTGCTACTCCCTTCAGAGACTGGCAAGCACTGGCTGTACACTGAGTTTGGTGTAAGGAGGGCAGCTTCACTCAAAAAGGCTTGCGAGGTAAAGCCTTTGCAGTTGCCTATGATCATACCTGAAAAATCATACACAGGCTTTTAACCAGGAGCCAGATTCCTCGGTTACTTTTCCCAATAACATGGAGGAAGTATTGTCAACCTGGAAAGGTCAATGGAGTCAAGTATGCAAGTGCTTTACTGGGGGTTGGTCACATTGGCACAGAGGATCACTGACATGGATGTCCTTAGTCTATAATTCCTTCTGAGGTCAAGCTGCTACCACATGACCCAAGAGCCCCAACATAAATCACCGTGTTAGCACAGACCATCAGACATAACCTGAGGTCCCCAGGTAAACAGACACCTATACCTAGAAGGACATTCCAAGGGCTGTGAGGTTACCTTCCAGGAGCTAGGGGCGAAGGCCAGACTTTTCTATTGCACAAGATGTTGTATGAAAACTTGAGGTAGAGATAAAATTTTACAGTGTGCTATACTCAAAAAATATATTGTAGAAGATAAGAAATAGAGGGAATGAAACAATTAGACTGTGTAGGTCCAGCATCCTTTCATGATTTCATCTTTTGCATGGCTACCATATTGTTGTGCTAGTTTGGTCCAATACAGTGTTTACAAGTATTTCTGCTTCATCAAACATCTATTTCTTTTTCTATCTGTAATGTTCTATAGTTCCATTTAGTTCTGAAGTAATATTTGGCTTCAGGCAATACTTGACCTTACAAAAAATTTCTAAGAAGTCTGAAATGATTCTAAGCCATGAGTTTTAATAAGTTGTGTTTAAATTAAAATAAAGGGAAAAAAGAGAGATCTATTTTGTCCTTTGGAATTGGAGAAAATATTGCCATATTGATATTACAAAGCTTTGATAATTTGTTCCTTTGAGTGGAGCACAATGCAAAGTATATTCTACCACCATTGCTTCCTAACAGATCTTCACGAGGACAATTATTTGGCCCAAAGTGTCACAAAGTCAATCAGTTCCTGTGCTCTCCTCTGCGACTCTAAAAGTACAGCTCCAGGAAGACAGGTGTATTTCTGTTCACCCCACCACATGGAGAGACGGTTTCCTATTTGTCTCCAATATCTTGAAAAAAATACCCTGAGATTCACTGTAGTAAATGAACTTCACTCAGTGGCAGAGCTGTTATCCCAGTGAAGGTCTATAGTCTCTGCATTAGAAAAGTTCTTGGTTTATTGTTAGTAGTACCCTCACTATCCTTCTCATTGTCACTTCTGTTCCTCACTTGCTTAATTTGAACTGGTTTCAATTGGACAAATATGCTGGTCTGAGTATGTTTTGTCCCTGGCTCTGTATCCTTTCAAGAATGATTGAAAACTAGGTGCTATTTCTTGAGAGACCTGTGTTGTTCAGCCCGCGAGGATCTTTTACCACATTAACTAATTTGAACAAGGGTCTCAAAGAACTCATTCTTGATAACATTTTACCCACTTTTTCCTTCAAAAGGAAGAGACAGCAAAAGAAAAAAAAAGAAAAAGAAGCGAAAGCTTAAGGAGCAGATTTCCCTCACTCACAAGCCGCTGAATCAATTCAACTTAAATGATGAGCATTTTAAAACAATTGGCAGATCTTGTAAAACAAATCTCTAAAACCATTTGATTTAATTGACCTTGCATACTATCTGGCACATAGTATTCAACTAAAATATGTTTGTTGAATGTAAGTGAAACACCCAGTTAATCTAGTAAACACAGTTAAATGAGTTTGCGAGCTGAGGCGTAGGCTTAATTGTCACATAAAATGGTAAATCCTCAAACCTGGAATGGTTTACACTTGGGAAAATAACACAAACTCAAACAATATAGCAAAGTATCATAATATTTTCCTAATTTGACAAAAATTTATTTTTGAATAATCAGAATATTTTTACAATCCTCCAATAAACTGTCTCTTTTGCTTCTATGAAAAGTCAGGTTTACCACTGGAGGTAAGAAAAAACGATTTGGGTTGAGAAACCATGATAAATGTATTCTCTTCCATTTGCATTTAACATCCAACTGATTGGCATTAGCATTAGGTTAAAATATTTACTGCACTTATTCAAGATAAATTGCATCAACATAATTTATTATTTAAGAACAAATGGAAATAATCTGCATCAGTGAAGATAACATGCTGCTTCATACTATTTTTGACAAGGGTAGGTTTAAGGAAGTGTTAAACTACTTGGTTTATAATTTATAAAATACAAAAATGTAACCGTAAATATTTTAACATCTTTAAGAAAGAAAAATTAAAAGGTATGACAACCACCACAAGGGGAGGGGTGTGCATGCCCCAAAGACATTTCAACAGAAAAGTCAGCCAGTGAAGCCTTCCAGAGAGAACTGAATTAATCAGACTGTCTCCCTGTGGGTCCTTTCACAGTGGTATTGCAAATGAAGAAAGTAATTTACATCGAAAAAGATTCTTCAATAAATAACTTCTGCCACTGAGTAACCTAGCTTAGTTTTTCCTCTCTAACTTCCATGACGAAGCACTTAGTTTCTAAGAATGCAACATAAAACAATATTTAGAATCGGAGTGGTGAAATAGATAAGCTTCCCATTGTTCGTACTTTGATTAAATTTACTTTACCATTGGTGACGTCTGTATTAATACTAGTGTTCTATTGTGCTGCCATCATGAAGGATGCTGCAGAGACTTCCACTGACATCTTTTCTGTTACTTGTTGACATCATCCTAGATATTGCTTTCCCATCATCTTGACATCATAGCATAGCCTCCCCAGACCTGTGGTGATATTGCTTTGCATTGTTTTAACATCACAATCTGGTCTGTGTAGATTTGTATTGACCTCATTTTGCCGTCAATTTGACATTGTAATTTGGTCTCCATGGAAACATTGAAACCATTTTGTCATTATAATTTGTCATTATAATGTGGTGTCCATGCGCTTATCAAAATGTTTCCATATAGCAATTTGACATCACAACACAATCTCTATAGGCTCCCCCATAGGACATTATAAGGATGGTAAATTGCATTCAAATGATTGGGGATGGGGTTGTGATAAGCAGGAGAAAAAAAAATCCTTTGTATGCACTCAGAAGACATTTTTTCAGTCTTAAGTACGTGCATAGTTTGGGTTTTTTTTCCTATTAAAATCAAGAAATATCATAATGATAGGTTTTTTTTGTGATAAGGATCACATCTTATGCAATTTAAATCTCTAAACTTCTGAAAAAAATTTGTTCATTTCCTCAGACTAAATTTCCTTCTGGTGGTAACAAGAATATGCAGATGTCTTTGTTAATTAAAATCTGTCTTTGCTCTGACACAATAATAAATAGAACCCTGTTGAAACTAACCCCCAATTCTCTCTTTCAGAATGTCTTACTACTTCTGAGATTTTAAGCTACAATTTAAGTATTCCCTAAAAATAGATTTTGGCATCATCTTCTATGACCATTTTCAGTATCCTTTGGTAACCAATACAAATGCAAGCTATTCACAGTATCTCAGAGAGAACTGGGATGTTTATTGGAACAGAGACTCCAGATGCAGGAAGAAAATGGGGGACACTTGGGTGGCTCAGTCGGTTAAGCATCTGACTTCAGCTCAGGTCAGCATGACTCAAGGTTTGTGAGTTGGAGCCCCACATAGAGCTCTGTGCTGACAGCTCAGAGCCTGGAGCCTGTTTTAAATTCTGTGTTTCCTTCTCTCTCTGCCCCTCCCAATCTCGTGCTATGTCTCTGTCTCTCTCTCAAAAATAAGTAGACATTTAAAAAATTAAAAAAAAGAAAATGGAAATGGTTAGCGCAACAAAGGAGTTGAATTCTTTTTGAGGTTTTTTCCAGTCCTCAATTCATATTCTCTTTTCCCAGGCCAAGGAGATGCGCAAGGAGGCAAAGGAATGGCTGCTAGCGGTTTAAGACTTGAATCAAATCGGCCCTATAAGCAGAAAGGAAGGAAATTAAAAATGTCCTCGTCAACAAACTCCATCCATAAAACTTCAGAGCAGGAATCTCTTGGCCAGTCTTTGTTACCTGTCAATTTCTGGAATAATTACTGTAGTCTGGGAAACAAGATCAGACTGGCCTAATTCGGATGGCTTAGGACTCTGGTCCGTAAGGTTATAAAAGCCTTATGTAAAACATCCATCTGGACTGCATCAAAAAGTGCATTTCAGAAAAAAATAGGCAGAAATAAGGACAAACATTCAAGACAGCATTACCTTCTCTTGATTCATTTGCTGCCCTAGACTTTTCCTAGCATTTTCTACCCGCATCACTAATGCAGAGAATTGATCATACTCTATGTTTCCATTAGTAACATAGTTTACTGCATCTCCTTACGATCCGTCATTCTATTGTTGACAACTCAGGTCTTGTCCCATGTGTTCTGGCCAACTCTTGTGTCTCACATCCCGGACACATCTTTGGCCACTATCTGCCCAAAGAGAAGGATTATCTGGGGAAGAATCTGGTGCTCTCTACATCAGAAATTCTGGGGGCTATTTTGTTTCTCATTTCCATTTGATTTATAAATTTAAAACTTATACATCATCTTCTTCCATGATGATACTGTATAATTAAACCTTACAACTAATATTAAATTGTCCAAAAATAACTTAAAATAGTTTCTCATTTGATTGCACAACTCTTGTAGAGAACATCTTACAATATCCACTTTATATATGAGTAAGCTAATGTCCCCAGAAATTAAGTAGTCTGTTTGAAGATTCACAAGGGTGTTTTGTCTAAGTCTCCTGATTCTTAGGACAATATTCTTTGCATTTGGTGACACAGTTATTATTGTTAAGTTATTAAAACTCATCTTTAGGCTGCATTCATCTGCAGGTCTGCAAATCTTCTAAGACACTCTAAGTCAGGCCAATATTCTGTTCTAAAAAAATGATCTTAATTAAGTACAGCTTCAATCATATACTTACCTTGTTAACAAAGTCCATTTTCTTTCCTTAACAAAAGCAAACCCTGCATGAGTAGATGTTAGCTATACTTCTACTTGGTCAAAGATACCAAATATAAAAGAGCAAAAGAATTTCATGAAGCTAGCAGAGCAACTAGATTCATTGCATCCTGACTGTTGAATCTAAGCTCCTGTGCCAACTGTTATAACTTAAATGAGTTCAGGGATCAGAAGACAATATCAACAAATGAAGTTTACCAGAGTTGCTCCAAAACAGGATCTGAATAGTATCCTCTGGACAGAGACACACCTTGAATATTAGACACATAAGAACGTGTTTCAAGAGGGGCTCCTGAGAGATTCAGTCAGTTAAACGTCTGACTACGGCTCAGGTTGTGATTTCACAGTTTCCTGAGTTTGAGCACTGGGTCCCCTGTCAGGCTCTGTGCTGACAACTCAGAGCCTGGAGCCTGCTTCGGATTCTGTCTCTCTCTCTCTGTCTCTCTCTCTCTCTGTTCCTCCCTGCTTGCACTCTGTATCTCTCTCTCTCAAAAATAAACATTAAAATTTTTTTTAAAGAATCTGTTTCATAAGACATGCAGTCACTTTATTTATTTTCCTTTTTAGGAAGAAGAGAATAACAATCAAACACAGTAATGGATGCCAACTAAAACTTGGCCTCAGTGTTATGGAGATGCAGAGAATGAGAGGGACCATGGGGAATGGATAAAATGTATCTTCTCAAGAGGACTAGAAGCTACTCGGGTCCAGCAGGTTGTTTCCGTGTGAGAATGCACAACCGCTTTGGCCAGAAAATCTGATTTTTCAAGAGACCAATAAATTCATATATTCATATGACTTCTTCATATTTTAAAAATGTTGGCAGCCATCGAAAATTATTGTTTAGGCCACCGTGCAATCCAGATGCTCTAGACTGAATTAGAAACACATATAGACGAAGCTGGAACCAGGAAGTCATATGAAAATTCAGAAAAGTGGTGTGCTTTAAAGACTCTGTGAGAACTCCTGTCATAATCAGAAGGTTCATGAGTTACAGATCAGAATAAGACTTGAACTAATCTTTTAGCAATTAAGTAAAAGTGTACTTTTCCGTGCTTGGTCTGACAATTCTTTGATTTAAAAACAATGGTCAGGGAACTAATGGAAACACCCACAGCTCAAATCGCTAAGTAAACAGATAGATTGTTTGCTAAGAGACATTAGCTTGTCATGCGACAGATACTGAGCTGCCGCTTAGAGTCTGGGCTCAACTAAGGACACACTATGGAAATTTCTTTTTGAACAGTAGCCTTTAAACCAGGTGCCCCTTGATGACTGAGGGAAATGTGTTCCTCAGAGAAAAAAGCTACCTCAATGGTATTCCAGAAATCCAGAGTACATTCTCTGCCCTCTCTTTATCTCTTCTATTTTCTAGTACAGGAAGCTTTTAACAACACAGGGAGAGAACTATTGTAAGGACTGAGAACCTCAAATAATTACAGTTTTTTAGGTGAGATAATAATCTCAGAGTAGTGATTGAGACTTTGAGATTCAATGCATCTTTGTGCAACAAATACATTTCGTGCACCATGAAATAAAATGCATAGAGAATGTAGATAATGTAACATAGTTTCAAAATAATATTTAAAAATGAGCAATGTAATGCCTTAATTCAAACATAAAGAAAAAATAAAAGAAATAATATATAATATTAATAGAATAATATATGTTAACATTTGTTAAACACTAACTAACCTAAAAGACTAAAGCACCCTCAAAATTTTCCCAAATGCCCCTACAGGGTAGCACTACCTGATGAGAACTGCTTCATTGATTTGAATTTGTGGTGTACACATAATTTCCCTTTATAAGTGTTTTCCGCAGAATACCATGACTTTCTTCATAAAACTGCGTAATGAGATGCTTCAGGTAGGGCAAGCGTGGTACGTTCTAATCTATTTTGGAAACACCACCAATTGACATGACCATATTCGATAGTCTGAGAAGTCCTGCAGAAATGAAACTCATTTAATTCGGTTTATCCTAGCACTCTTCAAATTTATTTGATTATAGAAAACCTTTCCCCCAATAAACTTAATAACATATCTCTCCTGTTTTGCTTCACCGTCTGGACTGCTCAGGATAACAGCTTTCCTAGGGGAAGAAACCAAGGTCTCTGTAGAATGAAAGTGGATTAGAAATAGATGCCTAGTTTACGCAGTTACAGGGACATGGTTCACCTAAGCTTTGGGCTCTGACGGGTTCAGTCGGTTAAGCATCTGCCACTTGATTTTGGCTCAGATCATGATCTCACAGTTAGTGATTTCGAGCCCCACACTGGGCTTGGTGCTGACAATGTCCTTCCCCTGTTTATGCGTGCATGCATGTGTTTGGTTTTTTCCCCCTCTCTGTCTCTCTCAAAATAAATAAATAAACTTAAAAATAAAGACTATGCTTTAAGGGGCGCCTGGGTCGCTCAGTCGGTTAAGTGGCTGACTTCAGCTCAGGTCATGATCTCACGGTTTATGGGTTCGAGCCCAGTATCAGGCTCTGTGCTGACAGCTAGCTCAGAGTCTGGAGCCTGTTTCAGATTCTGTGTCTCCCTCTCTTTCTCTAACCCTCCCCCGCTCACACTCTGTGTGTCTCTCTCTCTCTAAAAAATAAATAAAAGTTAAAAAACTTATTTAAAAAAAGATTATGCCTTAAATATCTGAGTAACTTTTTTAATCCTTAAATTTTCTGGAGAGATTACAATAATTCAATTAGCAATTCATGGTATCTCTAATTCTACAACTATTCTGTTTATAGATTATTGGTTTTTTGGGGGGCGTCTGGGTGGCTCAGTCGGTTAAGCGTCCAACTCTGGCTAAGGTCATGATCTCACTGTCCGTGGGCTCGAGCCCAAAGTCGGGCTCTGTACTGACAGCTCAGAGCCTGGAGCCTGCTTCAGATTCTATGGCTCCCTCTCTCTCTGCCCCTCCCCCACTCGCTCTCTGTCTCTCAAAAATAAAATAAAGATATAAAAAATTTTAATTATTGGGTTTTTTAAATATACTATGTACATTTAAATAGTGCTTTACTAAACATAGGCCCTGTGCAAGATAAGTAATAAATAGTGAGGTGAGTTTATTAAATTTTTGCCCACGAAGAATTTATTTCCTTCAAAATAGTGCAAGATCCTCTTGGGTCCTCTGTAGTATTTAGTGAATGCTAGACAGTTGGCGATTAGTTACTGGTTTACTGATTTTTATATTTGAGAGATCTATTTAAGAATAGCTAACACAGAGAGGCATAACTGGATTAAAAGAAGATACAGCCCGCTTGAGGGAAATAATCACTTTAACATCATCCCATCATTATACCTTCAACATCACACCATCACCACCATGTATGTTTCTTTGTAAATGGCACTACACAAAGTTTCATATAAAATTTTAATCAATCAATACATACATACATACATACATAATTTTAATAAAGAGTCATGTTCTTAGAGCAAAACCACTGGTGAGAAATTACTTCTCCTCATTTTTGTTAATATCATCATCTTATTTGTCATGAAGCAATGAGTCAGTATTCTGTAGCCCCAGCAGTTCTAATTTTTTATAAATATGTACCAGCCTAATTATGAACCTCACCAATATCATTAGTGCCTACTTTTAATAAGTACTTATCATGTTCCAAGCATAATGCTAACTTCCTTAGATGACTTATGCTAGGTAACCATCACCACTCTATGGACTAGTGGTAAAGATGAAGGGAGAAGGGCAGAGTGCTCTTAAATAATTTCCTCAAGGTCATGTGTTAGGGCCAGAATTTGATCCCAGAGCTTTGGACTCCAGAGCCAAAGCTCTTCAGTTGAGAAAGAATCAAGAAAAGAATGAGGATTGCTCTGCTTAACTTTCACACTTGTACCTGTAAAGCTGTGCAGTTGCAACATGAGTTTGTTACCCTAACTCTTCATTGATAGGTATGAGAAATAATTCTCAAAGCTCAGTGACTGGACTTCTTCCTGTAGTTCTAAGACTCAGTTCTTTAGAGGAAGATGTGTCTATATTTGCTTTTCAAAAGAGAAACATTTCTACCAAGATATTTCCAGTGGCTCTAGGATGGTACCTATGTTTCAGCCAAGTTAATTTTCTTAGCCTGGTTTGGAGGCAGAGTTGAAAAAAATAAATCTAAGTAATTTGATCTTTTCTCATTCCATTTCCACATCCTCTCTATCTTACCCTCAAATAAGCAAAGAGTGACTTGTAAAATGTTAACACTGAAATTATACGCTAACAAAAACTATTTAGAATATTCACAAAGAAAGAGAGTATTTAATTGATTTATGAATTCAACCTTGGTGGGAAATGAACAGGAGTTGATTCTCCACGAATTCACTTGTGAAAATTAACACAGCAACAAAAATTTAAGAGCAAGAACTTCAAGATCACACATTTCTGAACAGCTTCCTCCCAGGGGTCACTCCACGAAGAGCTATCATGGTCATTGCTGTCAGAAGAGAGGCGCCACAACTGGCCAAAAAGCAAAAGCACCAAAACCTCAAAAGATATTGGCTAAAAGTAGAAAAACAGTTGGTCATTAACGGATCTTTACTCTATCCATTATCTAATTTTGCTTATAAGCAAAATTTTAACATTCCTTTTTTCATTGTCACTTATTTGAGTTTTTACTGTCTTATATATGAAAAATGAGGCCAACAGAAACAGGTTCCCAATACCTAGATGTACTCATGTCTAATTCTTATGATTGCAAGATTTTAATGCATTTACAGGACACATGATTTACCAGTAATCATCTATATGTTTACTTCAGTATCTTAGAATCTATATGCAAATTGCCAGGGTGTATACAATCACATGACAACAGCATTTTAGGAAATTATTTGCACCAGAGAAAACACCTGTATTTTTGGCTTTAAATTATATCCGCTATTTCTCCCTCCACCACCACCACATACTTGCATTTTCCCATGTGATGTTAAAATGAGACTGCACCACATTAAATTTCATCTGTAACATTCCCAGTCACGGCTATATTCTATTAAGATTTCCCTGTAGCTTTATCCCGACTCTGCTCTGTCTACTGTTTTTAAAGCAAGGTATGTTCAGGTTTACTCCAATTTCAAGGTCATTTATACAGAAGCTAAATAAGATTGGCCCTAGTATAGAACTCAGGGGAACTGTATATGTTACCTTTCTTTTTCTTTTCCTTTTCTTTTTTTTTTTTTTTTTGGTTACCTTTCTTTTTCTACAGTCTTCCATTCACAATCATGGGGAGGAATGTGTGTGTGTTTGTGTGTTTTACTGTCTCTTTTGAAGTTAATTCTCAAACACAATTTGCTCAGTTTATTGATACAACACTTTATGGACATAAGGAACAAATTATTTAAAAAATAGCATTCTTATATTCATTCAAAAAAGAACAATTTTATCAATGTATCTATAGTAACACATGTTAAAAATTGAGTGTGAAAAGAGCATATTGAATATCATGATAATAAAAACAGGTAATAAAACTGACTATATGAGCATCTTTACATCCTATTTTAAGTTTAAAATAGTTATTTACAATTTAGCATCTTCTTTTTCAATTTATGGGGTTTTTTCCCATAAAGTCAGCTTTCCACTTTGAAAGTTTCATGTGCATATGATTTACTAAGTTTTTAACTGAATATTTTCTATATCAGTCAGAAATATTTTTTAATTTAAATTTTTTCATGTATTGTTTTTATAAAAGTAATGGTGCTATGCTTTGTAATATCTCAGTTGATTTAAGGACTCTGGAAATTGTTAGCATACTTATCCTTAAAAATATTGTGCTGTGAGATTAATTATTACAAATTGTTATATTGTAATGGTTGGATTGTGAATCAGGATGTCAATTTGTTATGTGTTAGAATTTTTAATAGAAAACATTTTTATGTTAGAAAATTGTATGCTTATGTATCACTTATTTCTGAGATCCCCACCTGAAATGATTCTGAGAATTTATTTTTTGGTATATTTTACAATATTTCCTGGGTCATCACTATCCACAAAAAGGGTTATAGAGATTTTATTTTCCATTATATTCTAGCATGGAATCAAATATGGAGTATCTTTCTTTAGAAATACTTGCTTTGCATTTTCTCGTTCACACATTCGAAACAGTCACCCACTCTTGCGTGTAAAAGACCATATAGAGAGGCCCTGCGTTCATGTTAAGAAGGAAGAGGGTCCAGATACGCTCAGCCTTCTAGCTGCCTTTGCCAAGACAAACATGAGGGAAGCCATCTTGGATCCTCATTCAGTTCAGTCATCAACTGAATACCACGAAGTGATCCAAATTGATGCCACTTGGAATAGACTGTTCTCAAAGTCTAGTCTTACCCAAATCCTTGATGTACAGATTGTGAACATATCAAAATGATTGATGCTGTTTAAGGTACTAAATTTTGTGTAGATTTGTTATGCAGCAATAGAGACTGGAAACTGCCTTTCAGAATGCATTAGAATATTGATTCTAATATATATATAGTTTCCATATAGTCATAGTGCTTTCTTTAAAAGTCTAGTACTTATTAAATAAAAATGAAGAGTAATTTAGCTCCTTTTTTTATCTTTTAACAATATTTTGTACCGTCCTCCATCATAGGTTTTTTTAGACTATTTCAGTGGTGGGTTTATATGTTTTGCTTGTCTCTCAGAGCAACCTAAAAAAAGACAATATGAGAAACAACAGTTTTCAAGACACTGAACATCAGATAATGAAGATCCTTGAAAGACAGGAGAAAAATGAAGTGCTTCAGGATTGCCCCAGTGGGCCCCATGAATTGAGGTATTGAGACTGAGAAGGAGATCCAAGCATCTGGCATTCATAGAAAAAAGAACTAGAGAGGAGAGGGATGCAAACAGAAGATAATGTACATCCACAGAGAGTCCCCTGAGCTGTTCAACTGAGTACTGAACATGCGAGGGAATTACCTGAGACTTAGAGAAAAAAATGCCTAAGAGGATGAGAGGTACCAAGATGTGGCACTCACAGGGACAGGAATAATGTGTGGTTCATCAAGCAGACTAGTTAGGGGTCCTGGGTATAATTCACAGAAGCCCCTTTCCTAGTAGAGGGAAATAGTTAGTCCTAGACTGACCATTTCTCTAATACTACCTAACAGATCTTAAAAACAAGGCATGAACTTATCAAATTAATTCTAAGTTACGTAACAGCATCCAAGAACAAAGCTCAATAATCTTTATGGAAACTTTATAGGAGTACAAAAATGTCCATTTCCCAAGCAGGTAAACTCCACTATGTCTGACATCCATAAAAACTGTTTCTATTGATAGCAAAGAAGCAAGAAAATACAACCTACAATCCTACAATGAGGACAAAAATCAATCAAACAAAATGAACTCAAAACGGACACAGATATTAGAATTAGCACAGGACATTAAAACAGTTATAACTCATTTCCATACATGCAAAATATTAAGTAGATATGTATTTTGGAAATATTAGCACACTTTAAATATTTTTTAAAAGACTCAAATCAAACTTCTTGACAGAAAACTACATGAGAGATAGAACTGACAGCAGATTAGACAGAAGAAATTACACTTTCATAATTAACTTGCTTTGCACGTCTACTGAAAAATGGTTGCCAAAAGTAAGTAGAACATGGACTTAATGTTAAATAGAAAAGAGTAGGGAATAGAAATAATATTTTTCCTGTAGCTGTGTACCATCCTGAGTAACTTGCACACATTATCTCCTTTTATCCTCACAATATAATCATTCTCACAACAATAACAATTTCACTTAATTTTCATATTATCCATGTTTTTCAACTGAGAAAAATGAAGCTCATAGACATTCAGTAACTTGTCTTACATTACACTGTTTGAAATTAGAAAACCCAACATGTAAGCTCATGTCTACCTGTGGTTTATTTCTCTGACCTCTAGAACATCTATTTCCTCAAATGAAAAGATTGTTCTATTTCCCACCATTCTATCTATCCTATAGTCAGCAGGAAAGAGGAATATAGACAGAAGAGGTACATACCTTTCTGCTTGGGATGAAATGTTTACACATTAACTATTGCTCATTTTTCATTGCTCAAAACTTAGTCATATGCCCATATCTATGAAAAAGAGAGGCTAGGAAGCATAGTCTTTAACTGAGTGTTCAACTAATAATTGGCTCTGCAGCCTGTTCTACAATGTAGCAGTGGAGCTACTCAATTCAAGAATAATATATTCATTGACCTCCTCTCCCTTTAAGAAAGGAAGGAAGGAAGGAAGGAAGGAAGGAAGGAAGGAAGGAAGGAAGGAAGGAGGGAAGAAGAAGCAGAAGAAGAGGAGGAAGAGAAGATAGAAAGAAAGAAAGAGAGAAAGAAAGAAAGAAAGAGGAAGGAAGGAAGAAGAGAAGAAAAAGAAGAGAAGAAGGAGGAGGAGGAGGAGGAAAAGAAGGAGAAGGAGGAAGAGAAGTTCCTCCCATAGCTCAGTTTTTAAATTCTGAAATACTTAATATAATGGTTCTGCTTAACTGACAGATCTGTGGCATTGCACAGAGAAGACTCAAAGAAAATTCTCTCTTTTGGAGCAAGCAGAAACAGTTAGTGCTTGGGGGAAGTAAATAACAACCATTATTATCATGGCCACTTAGAAATCAGATAAATTGTTGCACCTTGCATTTTTTTTTTTTTGCAAAAGCAAAAGGCTTTATTATAATGGCATAGGCTGCGCATTTTGTTAAATAACATGAGAAAGTCATTGCAGACTATCTTTATGTGATTTTAAACTTTTAAAAATTTCATTTCTGGAAGAGGGGTTTTAAAACAATGGATAAGAAAAGACAGTTCCTGAAACAACCAGTTCATTAAACAAGGAAATAAAATCCTCAATAAAAGACAAATCCTCAATAAAAGACAAATCCTCAATAAATATTGTACTTTGATATGGTTCTGTTCTTAAAAACTATCACACAGATGATTCTTCTCCTGTTTTGAATTAAGTGTATTACATTTTAATAAGGAAAATATGGACAAATGTCTGAAAATTTCTCTTGGATTTCTTGACCATTTAAATACCACACACAACATGTATAACTACCAACAAAATGATGAAAAGGGACAAAACAATTTTGAGGTGCAATTTGACTGCATTAATTACCTTTTTTAAAGTTGAGTGATTTATATTAGAAAAAAATGATAGGCAACTGAAAACAGGGGTCTGAAGATAACATTGTTTTGCTTCTGATTTCTCTTCTGTCATAACTTAATTCTGAGTTTTGGTCTTCTCAGTACTATAACTCATCCTTTACAGCTCTCTTCTGTTCTCAAAGCTATTGAGGAAATGTTACATGGATAATCAGGGACTAGAAAATGATGAACGAGAAGGGACATAACGCATTCTCTCAGTGATCTATAATATCATGATTATTGAGAAGAACAAGTAGTTAGTAGAAACCAAAAGTCTTAATTCAGTTAAAAAAAAAACTTTCTGAGGGGGTTCCTTCTATATTCTAAAAGCTAAATGTGAATTTAGCTGTGTCTCAGATTTGCTCAAGTTCTCACAAGCTGTCAAGACTTCATTGTTAGTTTAGTTATCACTTCAGCTAATCTCCCTAGGTACACATGAGCTTCCCAGTTACCTTAAAGCCTATGCTACGCAAATCAAATAACTGCAATTGCGTACCTTTTTTCAACCTTAAAATGTATAAGGAAGCAAAATTTACTGTAAGTGATAAGTTGATTAGGAATAGATTTCTTCAGGACCAGCTAAGTGATAAAGTTACTTTCTGGCAATCACACACACACACACACACACACACACACACACACACACACAAAACAAACAAACAGAAAACAAATGAAAAAAAACCTTATTTTTTGCATTTTCCATTTTTCATACATTTTTACTTAAAGATAAATGTTCATTATTAGAATCATAAATCAAAAGTACAAGATTAGACTCATGGGCTTGTGTAAACTCTTTAATCTTACTTCCAAAATTTCCATTAAATTGTCTACAAACTATGAAAATGTGGCGGACAAATGTCCACAGTGGCAAAGATAACTAAGGAAGAGTAACATCCTTACACCAGACAACTGGTGGGATTTCCACTCGATATCACATCAAAGGAAACATTTTGTACCAAATTAAATACAAAAAAATTTACAACTGACAGTTTTACATAATGTCACTTCTCCATTCTTTTGGAATACATAGTATTTTCGGTAGGTATTAAGGGTAAAATATTAATAGAATCCAAATGACCCCTTTAATTTGAAGACTTTAACTGCACACACCTCATTAATCAATATTTTGAATACTGTAAACTTAAGAAACAAAGAAATTTAAAAAACAGACATTATCAAAATAAATATTTTCTCATAATGTTTCTGTGTGGCTGAATCCTCAAATAATGCCCACTCATATTTTTCTCTTCATCTGAAGCCACCCAAACATGAAGATTTCTTGTGAAAATTTTGAATGGAGATACACATTTGTTGTGAACAGAACCCAGCTCCATTCTTGTTTTTCATTTCAAGTCATTGTTGACAAGCGTATGCAATAAGTTTATTAAACTGTCTAAATCCAATGGTGTACAAACATGAAATTTACTGTTTTCCCTCACTGTAATTATCACTATTCAAAAGTCATCCCTGGAATGAATGCCGTTCGCATACAGTTGTTGAGAAAAAGGAGAAGCTTCCTTTTAGGCACCTTTGTTTTCCAGGACTTATTCATTTGATATCCTATCATGCTGGCCTGGGATTATAGGAAGCCCCCTCATCTAATTCCCTTCTTACGAGGAACACTGCAATTTTACTTGCTTTTTCCTTTCCCTGGTCTTCATGCTTATAGACAAGGTCCCAAGTGTGCTGTGTAATGGTTGGGGCACAGCATCAACTGTTCAACCAATTCTTCATGAGTTCTGTGAGAAATGTTTGGCCCCGGTAGTTCCTTTACCACTTTAGTAGTTTATGCGGACTTGTTTCTTGGCCTTGGCCTCTAACTGCCACTTCTGTTGCATTAAGAAATCTCTCATTCAACATCTTTTTAAACATGGACATGCTTGCATAATGGAAGGATACCACAATGCCATGAAGTGTTCTACAGCCACAAGAGATGGAGGCAACAACATGCTACAAAGTCTTAGGGAAGCCACCAAAAAAGGAAATAATCCAACTAGGGAAAAATTATTTTGAGATAAAAAATGTTTCTAAATTATAAACAGTGATGATGTGTCTGAAGAACTGAAGAACAGACAGAATTAAAAAAATATTTTGTTGGGGCACCTAGGGGGCTCAGTCAGTTAAGCATCCAGCTTCAGCTCAGGTCAATGTCTCACAATTCGTGAGTTCGAGATTTCCTCTCCCTCTCTCTCTCTGCCCCTCCCTCACTAGCGCTCACTCTCTCTCTCTCACTCTCTTTCTCAAAAATAAATTTAAAAATTTTTAAAAATTACTTTGTTATTTACTTTACTGGCAGGTGAGGTTTGTTCCTCTCTCGTGAATCTAGGCAGTCCCTATGCTGCCTGACCAACCCATACAGTGCTAGTGAAGCTGTCCCCATTTTTGCGTCCAGGCCTTGAGAAATTGGCGACTTCTATTTCTTGAGGCCTGTAACACGTGCCGTGTAAGAGTTTTTACTGCCCCGAGGCTGTCATTCTACAGAGACCACGTGGAAAAACCACTTGGAGTAGTCTACAGATTTCGTGAAGAGAAAAAGTCGCTTCGCTAGCTCTCCAATCATTCCAGCTCTCAGCTCTTAAAACCGTCTCCTGGGGAGGCCAGTGTGGAACAGAGACAAATTGTTCCACCCAGAGCTGTCCGAATTATAGACCCATGAGCATGCTGATTGTTGATATTTAAGGCATTCAGTTGTTTGATTGTTTGAAAGACAACAACACATAAGTAGAACAGACAGTATAGAAGTAAAGTAACATGAAAAAGACAAACTCCGTAAATTCCCAGAAAGAGAGAATTCAAAAAATAATATAATCACAAGAGAGAAAATTATAACTTTGTTGGGATGCTATAGAAATTTTGATGTGTGCAACGTAGGAATTTGGGAGAGGAAACATACTCTGCTCTCGTTTCTACATGATGTGGCCATGAATTTGTGTATTTTTCTAGAATTCTCTTCATTTTAGAAGTTATATCTGTTTAGAAGAAGGCAGCATATCTACTATTATATGCATATGAAGAAAATACAGAAACATGATAGAGAAGCATTATTATATTTCTATATATCTATTACATTAAATTATAAAAGTTATGGGAAATCTGAACAATAAATAAAATTGAATGAAGTGATTGCTACCTTTAAACTTCCCAAATATATGTGATGCTTTATTCTTTCCAAAAGCTTATAAATTATTTTATAAACTTTAATACTGCACAAGGCTAAAAAATAAAAATTTCTAAATATCAGAAAGCAAAATTATAAACATTCTTCAAACACAATGTTATTAAAAATATATACCACACTTTAAATCATGCTTACCGAACACTCGTGTATAACCCATTTTCCCAACACTACCACAAACCACAGAGCATATGCATCCTCCAAAACACACTTTCACATCTGAGTATTTACTTATTAAAAAAATTTGAAGGCGGCCCCTGGGTGGCTCAATCAGGAAGGTGTCCAACTTCAGCTAAGGCCATGACTTCGCAGTTTGTGAGTTCAAGCACCCCACCGAGCCCCACATCGGGCTCTGCACTGACAGTGGAGGGTCTGCTTGGGACCCTGTCTCGGTCCTTCTCTCTCTCTCTGCTCCTCCCTAACTTGCATGCACACATGCATAGTCTCTCTCTCAAAATAAATAACCTAAAAAAAATTAAAGTGGTAGAATTTGGGGGGATGCATATCAAAAATTTGAAGAAAAATGCAGGATTGTACTCATATCTAGATAGATAACTTTAACAGCTTACTTTAAAAATAAAGCATTAAAGTTTATAATAAAAATTTAAGCATTTTCATACCTATTGACTTCAAATCTGTTCTGCATATTTTTATTTTGAAATGATTTAAGAATAATGATATATGCAAGTAAATGAAATATTCAGATTCAGAATTTTAAAAGTGAAAAATTAAATAAACCTGCAAAAATAGTAGAAATGAAAAAAGTTGAAAACTAAATATATTGACCAAGAAAAACAAATTATCTCATAAATAATTTGCCAGTGTGATCTTAAAGCAATAAAGTAGCACAAAAGTGTGGCTAGATAATTTCGAAAATAAGAGAAAACATAAATATTATAGCCTGGATATAAACCTTATATTTCAGAAATATTTAATTTATATTATAGGCTCCCTAACACAAGCAACTTCAAGATTCAGAATATTTCTTCAGAACAGCAGCATGTGTGAGGTTCCTTGAATCTCTGACTTTATCTCCCCTTCAGTCCTATATAAAAACCAAAATGGCTTCTGTCTTCTCCTTGATACAACCCTCTATCCAGATGTAACGCAGAGACTTAGTCTCTGGGTATAGCCTATACTCAGAACTGCCAAATTTCCCATAGATACTCACAGACTGTTAGTTGGTTGTTAGTTTTATTGTTTTTATTTTTGTTTTTTTGTCTTGTTTGTGTTTGAGAGTTTCTCTATTCTCTGCTCTCTGGAAATGTGTTTCTTTCATTCTTTGAGTTACTCCCACAGCTCGCTGATAGCCTTAATATAAGATGGCTATAATATATCATTTTTCTCATCTCTGTTAGTGGGAGGATTGGCTTGCCATGGACATCATTTTGCTTGAGAGTGAAAGCTCTCTCTTGTTTTAAAATTAGTCAATATTCTGCTTCACTACAGTTGCAGTTTTGATCTTAAAGCCACTTGACAATTGTGTGAGAGAAAGAAGAATACTCGAATGCTAGTGTTATTTTTAGCTCAATTATACTACACATAAAAATTTTTCCGGTCTCAAGTTATAAAGGCTTTTTCTCACATTTTTTAAATGATTATTTATTTTTGAGAGACAGAGAGAGAATGCAGGCAGGGGAGTAGCAGAGAAAGAGGGAGACAGAATCTGAAGCAGACTCCAGGCTCGGAGCTGTCAGCACAGAGCCCAATGTGGGCTTGAACTGTTAATTGCCAGATCATGACCTCAGCCGAACCAGCTGAGTCACTCCAGTGCCCCTCAGGTTATAAAGTTCTAGTCCCCACCAGTTTTGCAAAAGAATTATTCTCAAGAGGCACTATTTCTATCCTAACGTCAAGTCCAGCTTAGATGTTAATACCATTTCTGTTTACTAACTTAATACTAAGTTATCTTTTGGAAGAATCTTTATCCCATAACTAATAACACGTCCATATGGTTTGCAGAATATCTCCACCATAAAACTGCTGTACTTCTATGAGTCAGTATTAAGCTTGTCTGTGTGCAGCTACGGGCCTTTTAGGATTCAGTCTATGTTGTTGCCTCTTCTATCTCCTTTGTACACAGAGAGCAACCAATTTCACAGTCACACCTTGTGACTTACTCACCTGCACTTTTACCTTTCAGTTAAGGCAAAGGAAAAGAAGAACATAAAGTATAAGGCATTTCTATCATGTGCATATAAAGGATCCCAGGCAAGTCAAGTAGCATGTGGCATGAGTTTTTAAAAAATTAACCTATACTCAAAAAATACAACCTGTATAGCTAGAAGATTCCAGATCAACTCTAAGCCCGACATAAAGTCAGAGGATAATGAAAATAAACACAAGAATAATTATTTAATATTTCTTCCCCAAACAACTATGAAACAAAGGTGAATTGTTGCATAGCCTAAGGTAGGCAGAAATGAATCATATGTTCAACTTCCCAAGAAAAAGATAAAATGACATTTAAAGTATTTTAAAATGGCACATTGTGCATTGACTTTGAAGATATTATTCCAAAGTTCTAATAATAGAGCATAATCCGTTTCATTTAGACTTCAGTTAAATGTGTTTTTGATGTAATAATACATTAACATAATATTCTAATATTTTAAATTATGACTTCAGGTCATGACTAATTAATCTATGGGGTTTTATTAGACTTTTTAAAACCCTAGAAATAGTTGGTAAAAAGAAAAATGATGTTTTAATGACTATTTTAAAGCAGTTTAGTCTTTAAAAAGAAATCTGGCTCTAAAAGTTCAAAATTCAAATTAAAACATGATTTAATGCTTAACTTCCTCCATTTGTTTGGACTAAGAATTGATAGGGACAGCTAAATAAGGGAGTACAAAGAGTCTCATTTATATAGTAACAAAATTTTTATATTAAAAATTTTCTCTTTTGAGGGAGTCATGAAAAGACTAAACAGTTTTTAATTTTTCTGGATCATAGAAGAATTGACATCTCTACTTGGAAATATTTTTGCATATTCCTATACTTAATGACTATTGACAATTCTGAACCCTACAAATTAAGAATCATGAACAAGAGTTGTAAGTTTTTCTGGAATCAGTTCATTTGATGCAAAATATGAATATAGTTGAAGGTAAAAGGTATATCTAGAAACTTCCCAAATGAATGATTATAGTGAGTAGACCTAGGTACATGTATTATTCTCCTCTGAGAATAAAAACTTATTCCACAGACTAACTATGCAAAAAGATACCAGATGCCAGGATTATTTCGCTGACCCCATAATAAGAATGAGTCCTATAAAATACAAGGAAGGATAAATTATGATTTTTCAGAATATGCTAAAATCTTTTTAAAAAAATTTTTGACACTTATTTTTGAGTGAGAGAGAGAGAGACAGAGAGGGAAAGAGAGCGTAAGGGAGGGGCAGAGAGAGGGAGACAGAGTCTGAAGCGGGCTCCAGGCTCTGAGCTGTCAGCATAGAGCCCCAGGCAGGGCTCACACACAGGAACCACAAGATCATGACCTGAGCTGAAGTCAGACACTTAACTGACTGAGCCACCCAAGCACCACAATAATGCCAAAACCTTTACAGATTTTATTCACTTACTCATTCATTAAAAAAAAGTCATAATTCATGAAGTTTTCTAGTTTATCTACAGCTTGAATCTTTATACTATCCTACTTCTTATTGGTTAATATTAAATTAAGTGAAGATAGATTTTAGGGGCACCTGGGTGGCTCAGTCACCTAAGTCTTAGACTCATGATTTCCGTTTAGGTCATAATCTCGCAGTTTGTGAGATGGAGCCCTATGTCAGGCTCTGCACTGACAGCACAGAGCCTGCTTGGGTTTCTCTCTCCTTTCTGACCTTCCCCGACTCCTTTCAAAATAAATAAATCAACATATTTTTTTAAAAAATGATCTTAAATACCATTTTTAATTAGTTACCCACGAATGTGCCAGCTCCGAGGTTACCAAACTAGAGCCTGAGAGCAAAGTGTAGCCTTCCATTGCTTTTATATGACTCATGATCTAAGACTAGTCTTCCTATCTTTTTAAAAATGTTTATTTGTTTATTTTTGAGACAGAGAGAGAGCACTAACAGGGGAGGGGAAGAGACAGAGAGGGAGAGAGAGGTTCCCAAGCAGGCCCAACATTGGCAGTGTGGAACACCCCACACGGCTCGGCTTGATCCCAGGAATCTTGAGATGTTGTCCTGAGCCAAATCAAGAGTTCAGGCACTTAACGACTGAGCCACCCAGGCATCCCAAGAGTGGTTTTTATATCTTTAAAGAGCTAAAGAAATCAAAAGATGAATTACATTTTGAGACACGTAAAAATTAGATTAATATACTACGAGGCGACTGGGTGGCTCAGTCAGTTAAGCGTCTGACTTGGGCTCATGGTCCGTGGGTTCCAGCCCACATAGGGCTCTGTGCTGACAGATCGGAGCTTGGAACCTGCTTCTGGTTCTGTGTCTCCCTCTTTCTCTGTCCCTTCCCCCACTCATGTTCTGTCTCTCTCTGAGTCTCAAAAATAAATAAACATTAAAAAAATTAGATTTATATCAAATTTCAGAGTCCATCTTGAAAGTTTCGTTGGCTCACAGAATTAAAACAGAAATTGTGAAGAGTCTAAGAATTTACCTTATTTACTGTTACATGTTAAGATAATATTTTGGATCTACTGAGTGGACTAAAATAGACTGTGAAAATTAAGTATACCTCTGTCTTTTAATAAGACTATTAGAAAATTATAAATTACATATATAACTCATCTTATATTTCTGTTGGACAAAATTGCTTTTATGATCAGTCTTACTAATGATCTACCAGAGAGGTGTGAAAAGAGTTTTATGTCTCATTTAATAGGATTAACCAATCAATACAACAGCATAATTTTCAGATCCTGCAAGATATAACATAGAGGATGACAAAACAATAAGTGATGATATCAGGAATATAAGGTCCATCCAATTCAAAGCCCCCACTGCCCTCAATTTTCCAATTTCTTATTCTTAAGAATTGACAATATTGCAAGATTATATGGTTTTGGAAAAGATGAATGTAGAGCCTTTAGACAGTTCACACCCAGAATTCACCCAAAATATCCAATTATACTGTTATTGCTTTGTAGGTGGCAGAACATTTTCTTCCCAGAAAGTTTCACTCCGAAATTCAAATCTTTATGATGTAGAATTACAATGATAAAATTACATTGTGCGTCCTGAATTCCTGTTTACTCAAGTTTCCCTCCACTTGTCCCAGACTCATGGTAGTTTGGGAGAACAATGTAGCTTAGCTTGACGTTAAGAACATGAAGACACAGTTAAACCAGAGTGTGAACGTGCCGAAGTTCTTCATCAGTCCTTCATTGTCACAAAAATCTATGGCTATCTTTTTAACTTGAAGTACGAAATGCACTCCTGAATCTGTTTGCGAGTAGTTCTCAAATTATAAGTTAATATGTGAACTTGAAAATAAGTAGATATGATTCATGATTCTCCATTAATAAAAATGTATTCCTAATCTTTAAACAATCCACACATAATTTTGTATTAAGTTAACCCACATGAAATTGCCAATTATGAAAATGGTAATTTCACATAGTTCAACATGATAGATTAAAAAGATATGGATAATGGGTGTAATAGCTACTTCTACTGAATTTCTACAAACAGTATCTCTTATGCTCTATTACCATACTCTAGGTTGAAACCAACCCCAGACAGAGTTATTTAGAAGAAAAATAACTATATGATAGGGAAGTTGGATCTGAATTATCTGTGAAAATCCTTCAATTATGCAGAAGAGAAGTCCAAATTGGCTCATCAATGATCTTCTGAGGAGTAGCTGCTAGATTTTGTCTGGGATTTCCTATTGTAGAACAACTTGCCACACAGCCAGATTACATAGCCTCAGGAATTAGCTATTCAGTCAAGGGGATTTAAAGTCAACTTCTTCATTCATGCAATGAAATCAAATTCAGGTTATCAGCTGATTATTGATAATCATCTTCAATGCTGTAGCTTTCTAAGTCAATGCCATTACATAGCATTTCAGACTGTGGGAGAGCTTTTTATTTTAACGGATAGTTATACACATAGGTCAATCTCACCTTCCAAAAACCAGGAGGAATTTTCTTTTGGGTATTATCTGGAAGCCTGATAAGCAGGCAGATGTGTTTGAAAACAACTGTAATTTTTACTTTGGACGATTAATTCATCCACCATCTATTGAACACATTTTAGCCATTATACTAGATCTAGGAATAAAGAGATTATTAAATCCTAGTCTGTGTCCTACAGAACTCACAGTTTAGGAAAAAGCCTGTGAACAGCATATAGATGATAGTTTAAGTCATGGATGTGAATACATTATTTTTTTGCTATCCAAGTTCCTAAGAAATTTTTAAAATACACCTTTTTATTTTATAGTGAGGTTCATAAATGTTGTCTTTTCTGTTTGTCATGTCTAGAAGGAGCTGATTGGAACTAAGAATACAAGGATGTGGGTGAAATTATTGAAGTAGTAATACAGATGATGCAGTATGGGTATGTATTGTAAGAGTTTAAGAGGTACTATACTACAAAGTACAGTAATATTTTTGAACTACAAATTTTTATTTGTATGGTATGACTGTTTTGTTTTGATGATTGTATAGCCAGAAGGTAAATCATACAAGCTAAGAATTAAAAAACCCAATACTGGGAAACAAATTATGAATGTTCTAACCAGCATAGAATTCTTTTTTTTTTTTTTTTACCTGTGCATGGATTTTGGTAGGGGTAGTCAAATACAAACAGCAATCTGATTGGAAGAAATAAAAGCCAGTGAAAGCCTCTTGTTTTTTGGGTTTGGGTGGGTTTTTGTTTGTTTCTTGGGTTGGGGCTGTTCTGTTTTTTTTTTTTTTTTTTTTAATGAATTTGCAGTTCACTGATCAAGTTGATCAACAAAGATTTTGAAAACTACTGATGGCAGTAAAAATGCCATTAACACCTTGATCCGCAGACAAGTGAGCTCGCGCTTGGATAATTTCTTTATTCCAAATGTACCAAGGCCTCTTTAGAATGTCAGATTCTGAATACTTACAATTTTATGACAAATTTATAAATGTTTCTGTCCAATTTATTTCTTAGCTTCTTCATCTAAAACTGCTAGATTATCTTTGTTGAAGTTGAACAGTTTTATCACCCAATTCCAGTTAATAGTTTTGAGCAAAAAACGGACAAAACAATTGTGGGAAAATAATCTTTCACTGTAATCATAAACGGAACAAAACCAAATCACTTTCAGGCTGATAGTATTCAAAGTTAAGTGCTGTTAGAAACACAAACTAATTGACTTTTTTAGTTGTAAAAATCCTCCCAAAAAATTGAAGCTCAACTACTTCTAATCAGCTTTCTTTCTATCATGTTGAAATTTATAATTGCTAATATCACCTGTATTTCAGAATCTGTACAAAAAAGTTTGCTATGAAAAATTTGGGAAATAGACATTAAAATTGTTTTAGTCTTTGATCTCATAAGCAAAATGGTATGTCTCAGTGAGCAGTGGTTTCTTATATATATATATATAAGCTTGAAATATATATATACATACACACATAAGCCTGATATACTTATATATGTGTATATATATAGTAAAAACTTTAAAGTTGTTTTTGATTTTGAGAGAAACATTGAGATAATTTAAACACTAGAAAATACATTTAAAAGTCTCTATGGTCATTGAATTTAATCAGACGATTTGATGTATTTTAAAAAATATACAACTTCTTACTTGCTGGATAATGGACCTAAACTTCATATTATAAGGCCATCAGCTTTCTAAGGTTTATGGACATTTCCTTATTGCTTTCAGGAGATAACATCATTTATGCATTGTTTACTAGGTAATGGGCAATTTAAAAATTTGAGACATTTTACTTTGGAAATTAAATAAACCAACTACCTCTGGTTAGTTAGCTTTTTACTCTTGATATGATATTTTAATCTTTTATTTTTTAGGTGTCCGTTTATATGTCACTCTTTCCTTAAGATCTTCCCTAGTTCCCTTAATCAGAAGTTAGTGCTACTTTCTTATTTCCACAAATTCTTTTTAAAATATTACCATGTGTCCCTTTGCTAAGAACCAAAGATGTAGACTTGAGAAACTCATTGTTTTCTACCCTCCCAGAGGGAAGTACTTGCATTTTCTTCGGGCATTCAAATGATCCTGTATTTCCCATTAGTGTCTAACAAAGGGCTCTTGTTTTATTCATCCCTTTCTCCCCAGCACCCAGGTGAATGCCCAACTCATAGATATATTTGATGAATGGAATTTTTGAAGTATATTCTTTTTCATAAAGATTTAATATCTTTTGCTTATTAAAGAGGATCACTCTCTATTTTTCATGACTAAAATGGTTTTCTAATATGAGAGATTTGATGTAATCAGTATAATAAAGAATGGTACAGAGGAAAAATAGGAAATCTGGCTGCCGACCTCTCGATTCCACTGTAATATAAACCATGGCTGTTTCTTCACACTATATACCACACACAGAACCTGGCTCACTAACACCCACTGTTAGCAGCTAAGTCAGTTATCTGAGAAAGTGGGAGAATTATTGGTGGGCATGGTGCTCTACCCATTAGTTGATGTGTGATCTGGCATCTTTTGATCCAACTCTACGTCTCTGTGTCACTCTCTAGAAAACAGATTCAACCTTTGCAACAAGGTCAGGTGTGAAGATTACATGGAAGAAATGTTTATAAAACTGTTTAGTAAGCTATAAATTGCAAAACAATTACATTAATATTAGCAGTGATCTTTGCTTTGTTTTGTTTTGCATTGCCTTCTACAAAGAGACAAACCAAACAAAATAAGCTCTTCTAATTTCTCCTGCACACATTTTAATGATGTCATAGATATTCAGAGTTTCTTCTCTGATATTTCTTCTGTAGTATTACTGGTTTCATTGAATCTCTGCCATTCAAATAATAGTTTTGAATACTGATAGGTTCTCAAAATAGCTCATAAAGTAAATAACATTGTAGGGGTTGGTAAATCTGAAAAAAATTTTTGATGTATTTTTCTTAACTGAGTGAGTTATCCTAATATGTCTCGATAATTTTTAAAAATGAAGAAATTTTAGTTTCATTATCATTTCTCAAGTTTTATCCATAAATTGAAATATATCACAACAAGCTATTATCTGAGAAGGTAATAATTTATTCACTGATCTGCCCTTCTTTTTAATGTTATGTAAAATCCGCTATTCGTTAGGGTAAGTATGATCTAAATTCTCATCATAATGTTTTATTGACCTTGAAAAAAATCATGTACATGCTTGTCCTATGTTTCCCTGTTACCATAAAGTAATGAAATACAATTACTGTAGCATAAACCTGAATATCAATCCTAGACATGTTTTATGTTCTTACCTTCCCCTCTTTGCCAAAGAGATACATGAATGTTCACAGATTAAGTTTAATATTACAAAAAATTACTAATATATAGTACTATTAATTTTTTACTGTTAGAAGTCTGAGAAAGCTGTCAACATTTACCAAATAAAAATTTAAACTTTATACATATCAAATATATCATGTATGGATTCCTTAATAAGTCTTATAACCTGAATTACAAGTAGCAAGTATAAATAACAAAAGGACTTATTTTTGTGTGCAATGTCTATTTGCATTAAAGGAGAGAGATTTTCTAATGTCCATATAGTACTTTTGCATATAAAGATAGCTTAAGACTTTCTGATTCTTTAAGGGAAAAGCAGTCTTTTTTAATGATTATCTGTGAATTACTGATAAATTAAAAGAAATTGTATCTACTTTGCATTCTAGCAAATATGTCTTACTCTTCTAGTGCCAGAATTTATTGAAGAATATTAGGTTTGTACACAAACAAGAAAATGACAATGAAAATAATAAAAATGTGGCAAGGTTAGTAAAGTAATTGAAATTAACATTCAGAAGGTCTACCCCATGTCTAGTCAAACACAAATATTTTTAATACAAAAATTTTATTGGAGTGAAAAATTCAAGTAATGAACAGCCCTGTGAATCGAGGGCATTTGAAGGCAAAGATAGAATTTTTGCAGTTAATCTTATGTATGTTTTGAATTTTTTGAATTCCATAATAGAAGCTCAGATTTTAGTATGAAAATTTAAAGGCTCTTGTTTCTGGCCTCATAAGTCAAATTCAACAGCACCATTTCTTTATTAGTATATACTTATTTCTGAATGGGTCTTTGCAAATGTTCCGCATGTGGTGCAATGCAAAAGGTTCAAGTTAAATAAATTATCCAGTGAAGATATTCTCTTCAACAGATTAAATTCCCTCTGAATTGGAGACTCTATCTTTGCCAAATTTACTCATCTTTTGTTAATAAATATTTGTTGAGTTCTGGGCACTGTTCTAATCACTGGAAAGCTAACAGTGAACAAAATACACAAAATAGATCTCTGCCCTTATGGGGCGTATATTTTAGTGGAGGATACAGATAGTAAACAAGTAAGTAAGTATGTGTAGCTTATGTTAGATAGTGATAGATATCCAAATGAAAAATAAAGCAGGGAAGGGGAATGGGTAGTATCAGATATGTTCATGAAATCTCAGAGTTGTACAGGGAAATTTTAACATTAAGGTAAAGACCTGAAGAAGGTGAAAGAGGAAACCATTTGACTCTCTGGAAGAAGAGAAAGCCAGGAAGACAAAAGAAGAAGTGCAGAGGCCCAAAGCAGATGTGTGTCTCACAAATAGTAGGAATAGCAAGACGGCCAGTGTGACTGGCATGGAAAAAATAAGAGGCCAGAGTAAGAGTTTGGGGTTGGAAAAGTAAGGAGGTGATGAAAAGGCATGTAGAAGCTTAAGATCATTGCTAATTATTTTTTCACTCTAAGACTGGTAGAAACCACTCAAGAAAGTGTTTTAAGCAGGACTGATAGGATCTTAAACTTAAAAAGGATTCTTTACATGACATGGCACAACCAGAATGAAAGAAAGCAAGACAAGAAGGAATACTGGGTAGATGGCTACTGAAATAATGCATAGAGGAGAGGAGAAGATAATGGCTCAGCCTCTGGTGGGAGCAGAACCAAAAGGATTTGTTGAATAATTAAATGGAAAGTTTGATAAAAAAAAAAAAGAAGTTCTGCGAATGAGATGCAATTGAAAAATGAAAATAAAATCAAATGGATCAAGCAAATGGAAGCACAGTCATACCATTCACAGAGATGGGAAAGAATGTGGATCAATCTCATTTCTTGGCAAACATATTTCAGCTACTAGTTTCCCTTTAAATACGGTACTATGTCTCACAATATTTGATGAATACTCTCTTAAAGATCATTCTGTTCTAGATAGTTTATATTTTTTCATATGACAAAAGTAAGGAGGTGATGGAAAGGCATGTAGAAGCTTAAGGTCATTGCTAATGTTTTTTAACAAAATCATTACCTAATACTACGTTACCTAATTTTTAGGGGTAGGAATTTTTCAAATTTCCTTTAGTTATTAGTTTTCAGTTTTACTGATATATATATAGTGTTGAGTTTTAAAAATGTATTAAGGATTATTTTTGCCCTAGTGTATGATAAAGTTTGAGAAGGATTGAAAAGAGCGTGTGTTGTGGGTGTAGGGTTTATAATCATCTAGGTGGAGGTTTCTTCATATGTACTTTGTCAGTCTTATCTATCAATTTTTGAAAGTGGTATATTCAACTCTTTAGCTAGGACTGCTCACTGACCTGTTAATCCTTGTAGTTTGGCCAGTCACGTTCCATATACTCAGAGACATTAACAGACTATTTCATTCATCTATGTTGTTCACTATTTTGAGTCTCTTGAAGGCAGAGACTGTGCTAGTCACTGTAATATTTGCAATAAGGAATACAAAGCCTGGATATAGAAAACCCTCAAGTCGTCTTTGCTGAAGATTAGAACAAGTGCTATTAATGAAGAATTAGTTTAGAACATTTCCCTGTGAGACTGATATACTTGAACTGATACTTCTGCATATTTTCTGTAGTATCTTGTGATTGTCTAAAATATGCCTGAGCAGGCTGTATGTGGACAGGATGGAGCTAACTAGATATCCATAACTTAAATATATATATATCTTACATATTTTTTCATGGTGGGAATAGGTGACCGTATTGGAGATTAAGGCAAGAATTTAAATGCATATGCCCTATTTTATGTTCTTAAAGATTTAATCATTTTATTGGCACAAATCTTAAACAAAGCTTCTAATTTATTTTGAAAAAAATGCATGTATTAATATTTATGTCTTACTGCTATTTATCAAATAAGTTATTCAATCATAGCTGAGAAAAAAAGAAAATGTTAACAGATTTAAAAGTCTAAAAATTTGCATTGGTGGTATAGTGCTGAGCCTAGCTGCCTTCCAAAGTCTAAAAATTAAATTCTTCAAAAAGGAGACCACTTTTTCTCATACAACCTTATAGTTAGTACATGTCCGAAGAAAAACTCATGAATATGTTTTTTGGACTAGACTGTTTTGTCACCCTATTTCAAGCCCCCCTTTATTTTCCCCTTTAAAACCTATTCCCAATACCAAATATTAATTTATGACAATAGTGAATTATTTTTGCCAACTTAGGAGAAAAATTAAACAGTCTGTGCAAAACTTTTTAAAAAACACTTCATTGCTATAGCCATTTGCATCTGCAACTGAAATCTTTAGAGAACTTGCAATTAGTTAGATTTTGTTTATGATGCTTTTTTGAGCTTCAGAAGCTTATCTATCTACTGTGTGTTTCTCTTCAAAAATTCATTTCACTCAAAACTTGTACCTCACCTTTTAACAGAGCCTCTTGCCTTCATCCTTTAAGGACATGTAACAATAATCTGTTCAAATGACATTTCCGATATCAGAGGAAAGAAAAGCATAGCGGCAGTCTATCAAAAATATACCTGTCTTCACTCCTTGTTATGGAAAGCACCAAAACATTTTAAGAATACTACTGCCCAAGGGGCACCTGGGTAGCTCAGTTGGTTAAGTGTCCGACTTCAGCTCAGGTCGTGATCTCACAGTCTGTGGGTTCACGCTCCACGACGGCTCTGTGCTGACAGCTCAAAGCCTGGAGCCTGCTTCAGATTCTGTGTCTCCCTCTCTTTCTCTGCCTATCCCCCACTCAGGCTCTGTTTCTCTCTCTCAATAATAAATAAACATTTAAAAAATTAAAAAAAAAAAAAAAGAAGACTGCTGCTGAATAGATAACAGAAAATGAAACGGGACTTTTGGGATCAGAAGTGAAAGAAAAGAAATGATAACAAAATACAATCTTCCTTTACTTCATCACAACCTGCTTTTCCAAAATGTCTGTTGTGGTGCCCAGGTCTTAAAATAGTTATGCTTAGAAGTGATACTTAATGGTTCAATGGAAAAATCATTGTATAATTGCCCTTTTACACAGATTCATGATATACTGTATTATGGAGACTCTAGAAGTTGTGCAATCAAGAAATGCATCTTTTTGTTTAATAGGGATTTCAAAGTGTTTTTAAGACTAGAATATTACTATCTCTAACCCACCCACTCAACTGCGCACCCAATGACAGCTCCTCAAGGCAGCAGGCTAGAATACTCTCTGTTGATTTTCTTCTGAATGTGGCCCTTGTGTCTCATTCTTTCCATCGTTGGGTGTTGCCCCACTGAGCGTTTCTCACCCCGTCCAGACTTGGATGCACACTGCTTGAAAGAAAAACGAGTATTCACAGTGAGTCAGTCTTGAAAACATGAAAAAGAGGTTCCGTTCGAAACAGAAAAGTTTTCATGTTAGAAATCTTTGCAAACTATAAGATATAATTTCACTGCCATCGTCAGAACATTCTAAATGTGAAATTAGAAAAATAATGCTTCTTTCCAAAATAAAAATATATAAAAATTACAAACATTTGGAAGTCAGAATTGAAGTAACAACTTCAGAAGTTTTCATTTTAATTAACTTACCTATTTATATCTAATATTGTCTTTCTTCTTGAATATTGCATTTTAAAATCATATTTTATGGCTTAGGTTTTGTTATATTTGCAAATAACTCAGTCAAGACTTATCAAGGTCTGATGAAAAAGCTTCTTCAGAGAACTGACAGAATAACCACTTCCTGAATGTCAGCCACAGAAAATTTACATTAGGCAGGAAGTTAAGAGCTGTTTACTCCAGTCTTCCTAGTCAGTAATTATCTAAGTGACCTAAAACAAATCAGTTAGCCTTTTCTCGAGTTTATAACAACAACAACAACAAAATGTGTTAAAAATGTATTAGAGCTCATGTAAAACTTTTTCAAATAGTTTTTTAACTCCTAGAAAAGCCCTCTGTTTAGGATCCTATCACCCCCATTTTTTGCATAAGGGAACAGTAGCGCAGACAAGTTAAATTTCTTGTCGATTAGTCATAGAGGGAGAAAATTCGGAGCTGAAAGTCAAATTTAAGTATCTCACTCCAAAGCCAATGACTTTTCTACACTGCCGAGGAGTTTTCTATTAGTGCATACAATTACTCAGTTGTATCAAACAACACAGCAATGATTGTTTCTTGCTTTCCTCTCTATTTTTAAATGAAAGCAGTTGCATTTAGCAGGAAATGTGTTAATTACTCATCTTTTCCATAGAGCAAATTCTACCTTAAAAACATTCCTGAGGTTTCTTTCTCAAAGTGGAGGCTTCTGTTCTCCACAACTGATACAGTCTTCATCTACCAATTCCTCTGTTATAAATGTGTTAAACAGCCTCTGAGAGTGGTAAAGTGTTACATTATTGCTTTCGGATTGCTGTCATTAGTACTTACCTAATTTGAATAGCATTGCAAACCAAACCATTTTTCCTCCAGTATGCATTTTATGCGGTAGGAAGACCACTCAACGCTGTGTGTTGTTTGCTCATAATCCACGAAAGTCATCTATAAGACGTAGTTGAAGCACCTCTGAATTTTACCAGCTCTTAAGAGTTCAGTGGTTCACAATCAGTGCACATCTGCTATGGGTGTCAATCCAGTATACTCACCTCCCGTCATGAGTTCTCTTTGGGCACCAAAGAGAGCTTTAAAACAGCCACTAATGAGTACTGATGCCTCCCCTGAGATTGTATTTGTGCATACATACAGGGCGAAGTAACCATTATATAAATACTGCAGTTCCTGGAACCACTCCAGAATTCTTTAATCCACATTTCAATACATTAATTACACGGCACCCCCATGAAGAATGCAAGTGCTTTTAGTTCCATAGGCAAACCAAAGTAATTCACTTAATTCTAAGTAAATTAAATAAAGTGAGGTTATAGGGGGAAGTCAACAATACATTTGCCAAGATTGGAATTAAAGATTTTTGATACCCATGTTTAAACTCAAAATGAGGTTTCATAGACTATGCAGAGCTCTATAAATATTATTTATTAGGAATGCAATCAGGAGGCATAATCTGTTTATAGAATCATGAACTGAGTCTTTGTAAAAATTATTTTTTAGCAGCATCAGTATACTGAAGGGATGAACAATATTTTAGAGAATTTATTTTGACATTTACCCAAACATGTTTGTATACATACAGGTGCAGGATTAAATGAGAAAGCATTTTACTTTTTCTTATATAAATTCATCTGTATTTGTCACGACGTTTTATTATTTTTAACTTAAAAAATTTAAGGTTTATTTATTTTTGAGAGACAGAGTAAAAGCAGGGGAGGAGCAGAGAGAGAGGCGGAGAGGAGAGAGAGGGAAACAGAATCTGAAGCAGGCTCCAACCTGTCAGCACAGAGGCGGATGGGCTCCAACCCACAAACCTGTGAGATCATGACCTGAGCTGAAGTCAGATCCTGACCGAACCGCCCAGGCTCCCCAAAAGGAAGGCTATTTTAAAATAAATTTGTAAGAGAAATTTTCTGAATTGTTTCTTCATGTTGTCATCATCCTGTTAAAAGAGCAAATTTTAAAACCACCTGGCTATTGATGGTGAGTATTTTAGAGCACAGTATTTGCATAACAGATACAAATTTACTGTGTTTATGGTAAGCCTAATATGAAAAGGAAGAATTCCTGTAGGGTCTGCAATTTAAACATTGGCATATCATTATTTAGCACCCCTAATTTCACCCAGGTTATCCGATTCTGTTGAGTTTGTTCAAAAAATCCAACCAACTAAACAATCAACTGGAAGGAAGGGAAGAAGTGGCAGGTGCAGACACATGAAATATATTGTTTTACATGAATATATTATATGACATGAAATATAAAAAACAAATTTACGTAAAGTCCAAATACAAATCCATGTTTTTATTTAGTTTGGAGAAAGGGTCTGATTAATTTCCAAATAAGAAAATCTGAATTTGGAAACCTGCAGCAAACAAGTATGATTTAATTGCAAATATGCAAACCTGAGTGTAGGGAAGATTCAGAGGAACATATTTTGGTTCTTTCAAAATACAGGTACTCCCACATCTCTGAAGGGAATATGTCCTGGCTACAAATACACACTGGGAACAATGATGTAAAAAATATTATAAATCAGGAAAAAATGTCTTTCTAATATTTCTAGTCATCTGTTCTGTTCTAAGTAACGTCCCTACTGCTTCTATCGGTACTTAAGACAGTTAAAGGTTACTGTCAAAAAATGTGAGCTCAATTTGTACCCTTAAAGATTCAGATGCTTTGTTCAAAACAACTGGTGATTTCTGTATGGTACCGCACAACTCTGAACAGCTCTGCTAAAGATCCAGAATCCATGCTGAGAACAAATGCTTCAAATCTCAAAGTCAACACAAGTGGAAGATGCAGAAGTAGTAAAACAAACAGGCACATTTTTTTTCAAACGCTCATCCAACTAAGAGAGAGGGCAGTGACTTCTCAATCAGGTATCCTTCTTGGCACAGGAGTTCTTGGTTCTTTAGACTAAGTAGATAGTCGAAAACAAGGTAAAAAAAAAAATTCACACTCCTTAGGCTGTCAGGATGTGTGTGGTGAAAAGATAGTTGCTTGAAAAGAAATAATAGATTGTGAAGATGAACATCTCTCTAAGCACCACTCAAATTGTCTCTGGTCATAGCACATTATTTTGCTTGTTTTAGGCCACAGGGATGTGCTGTAAAAGCAGACCCTATTTCTCCAAGGAATGGAATGCTTTTTAATTATTTCTGGCTCAACAGAAGCACAAATCAAAGAAGCAATGTGTTTCATTGAATCAAATGACTGACAAAAAGAGGGGCAGTGATTAAAAAGTAATACCTTTTAGACACATAGGCAAAAATATAAGGATATTCAGGGTTAAAACCTTGTATAGACTCTTCCCTTCCCTCTACCCCTCTGATCTTTTCTCCACATGTTTTACATTCGATCAAAATGGGTAAACACTAGATGTTTAAAAAGAAAAAAAAGAACCCCCAAATATATAGATAAAAATATAAAGTGATTCCAAGATTAAAATAAAAGAGGGGAAAGATAAATTCCCTCCCCCTCCATCATATAAACTTGTTTCTCAAGTGACTTATGCTAATCAAAATATCTAAAGAACAATGATTTTAAAACAAACAACAAAAATAACAGTCTCTCAAACATGTAGTAGGTAAATAATACAAAGGCATTCCAGGATTAAAATAAAATAGACTAAAGATAAATCCTTTTCTGCTTTTCATCCTTCCCCCATCACACTGAATGTTTTTCTCCATGGGCTTTCTGTGTTCATATCCATGACACTTTGAATTAATTCTTTCCCCTGAGGGATGGATTACCTTATCTAGTCTGAGCATTTCTGTAGTTGACAATGAACCCATGAATTAATCTGAATATAGAAACTAATTACAATAAAACCTGCTCAGTGTTTTCACTTAAAACATTTCCTTACCCTTAAATGTTAATCTTTAAAAGACCAAGGCAATTGGCACAAAGGCAATGTTTCCCATTTAAGGAACTTTTTATTCTTCCTACACTGATACGAGCGCTTTTCAGTGAGAGTCAGTGAGGTACATTATGCTTTAGGTTATCAGAACACTGTTTGGGCAATTGCACCCACATAGTCTAAAAGGTCAAAACAGCTAAAATTTTTAAGGAGAATTTAATGAAAACTGTTGAGGAAAAAAATGGTTGACATAATAGAAGCAAAAGTCATTAAATAGAAAGGAGACAATTGAAGTTGTCTATCCCCTTGGGTGCTTTTCACATTTCCCTCTGCCCCACTCCATAATCTGACAGATGAAGAAATAGAGAAGTATGTATATAAGGTTGATGATCCACTCAGTGTTATATGTAAATATTTTGAGACAAATATGTATATAACTTCTTAAATTATCATGAAAACATATTGAATCTTCTCAAGATTATAAACATTGCTACCAAACTCTTATTGAGTAGAAAAAATAAATATTCCCAATGCCTAATATGGTCCTTGCATATTTTTATAACCAAATCCTAGGATAACGTCACGAACATAGATAAGCCATCAGTAGTGAAAAGTCATTTGCTCTTTCCTGTAGAATCCTAGAATATAAAAGTTTACAGGAAATTTAGAGGAGCCAAACTCAATCCTCTCATTATGTAGATGCAAAGTAATGAAAATTAGATGGATGAAATTTCCTGCCCAAAAGTCCCTGGACTAGGACCTAAACTCTTTGTTTCTAAACCCATTTCTTTTGCCACCATGCTTTAATTATTTCAAAGAGTCTGATGTACACACTGGCAATGCAAATAATTACATTCAGGTGGGAGTGGATTTATCTTTACTCTCATGGAAAGCTTGGTCTGAAGATAGGTTAAGATGGAAGTCCTACCTCACCTCTAAGAAGGGCAAGGGGAAAAAATAATCAGGGAAGAAATACCTAGAGACTCAGTGTATCTTTCTTACGCTATCCATAAGTTACTCTTCTAAACCCAAAGGCAAAATAGAAATCACTATTTTAATTACAATATCAATATTTTAATTTAAGCAGTAGCAATAGACTGTGTGCACCAAAGATGTTACAGGAGCTGTATTTTTGTTAATAGTAGCTATAAATGGCTCAGATTTTTTTTCTAATTTACAAGTACTGTCTAGAGAGTTTAATAACTGACACAATATTCTGCAAGCTGCCTTCAGTTCTCACCAGTCAAAGGCAGCTCTTGTCTCAATGGCTTCCTTTAACGTATAAAGGTATTTTGCTTCTGTATAACATTTGACACTGTTAAGTAATCAGAATCCTGATATTTTGCTTCAATAACTCATCCCTCTGCTCATATTTTAGAAATGCCTTTAAAGTGACAGTTCACCAAGATGTAATATAGAGAAGCCCTGTTCCTATCTTCCAGGAGGATCTCCTCGGTGGAACACATGTCCAGACTATCCTTGCTCTTACTACAGTTTTGGCAACTTGAGTTTCTTCCACTCATTCGTCTGCATCTTCCACTGGAATCAGGGATCTTTCCTCAGAATAATTCTCTTCCCATATGATGGTTTTTTCTTGTCAGTTTTTGGCATTTCCCCAGTTTAAATAGGACCTAGATTGGTTATTATTAAGCACCCTATTATCATACCTGATTTTAGTGTTCTAAATTTATGGCTTTGGACATTATTTTCATTTGGTCCTTACTTTCAAGTGTCAATTCAGATTTTTAACATATCTACTTTTGTGACTTCTCAATCTTTCAAATGCACATCTCAAACTTTGGTGTGTTTCCTCCGAGACTGGTTCATCCTTCTGAATTTCTTTCCACGTGAGTAGTTTCATTCTCCATTGCTTATCTAAACCAGATAACTCAGTCATTCATGACTACACCCCCACTTTTAGACCTTTGCACACAATTGGTCCTTTAGTCTTGCCAATGGACATATCTCTGGAATCCAGCCCTCCTCGCCTCCATCTTACCTATCATATTCTAGTCATGGCCCTCATCCTGTCTTAAGAAAAACTCTGGGTGGCTCAGTCGGTTATGCATCCGACTTCAACTCTGGTCATAATCCCATGGTTCACGAGTTCGAGCCTTGCATCAGGCTCTGTTTTGACAGCTCAAAACCTGGAGCCTGCCTCAGATTCTGTGTCTCCCTTTCTATCTGTCCCTCCCCTGCCCATGCTGTCTCTTTCTCTCGCTCAAAAAGAAACTTTTTTTAAAAATGGGGGGGTGGGACGCCTGGGTGGCTCAGTCGGTTGAGCAGCCGGCTTCAGCTCAGGTCATGATCTCGTGGTTCGTGGGATTGGCCCTGTGTCAAGCTCTGTGCTGACAGCTATCTCAGAGCCTGGAGACTGTCTTCAGATTCTGTGTCTCCCTCTCTCTCAGACCCTTCCCTGCTCATGCTCTCTCTCTCTCTTTCTCTCTCAAAAATAAATAAAACATTAGAAGAATATATTTAAAAAGAAAAAAAAGAAAAGCCCCAGTAAGTTGTTCACAACTTTCTAAAAGGATAACAATATATATAAGACAACCTCTAAATATATAATTCTAGGGGAAAATGTCACTCTCAGAAAGAATGTACGCAGAGGTAGCTTCTTTGCCAGAGAAGTGGTGGAAATAATCACACAAAACATATAGGCTACTTCCTGACACATACTTAAATAATTCAACAGCCATAATTAATTTAGACAATACTAGAAGCAACTTTCAACATTACTGGAAGAAGTACTGATAAGCCAAGGTTGCAAAATTTAGTCTGCTCTGGTTAATATTTTCTATTAGGTGAATATTTATGGTATTCAATTTTAATTATGAGTATCACATATGCAGTCCATGAATTTTAATATGTTTTTATGTCACCTGCGTTTCTAATATGACATATGTGAGCATGTTGTTGATTACATGAACTAAAATGTTTCTTAACTACCTAGGAAGGAATGCACTGTCAAAAGTTAAAGCTATATTCTTGAGTTTTAATTTGTTTAGTCTTTGAATACTAAATTTTACTTAAACATTGTTTTTTTATGAAAACAATTCTCATTTTTCAATTCCCTCCAAAAGGGCAAAGATAAAAACCACAATAGCATTGTAGATCATTTTTATCAGAAATTTTAACCCTAGATATGTTTAAAACAGTTTAAAAACTCTAATAAAGAAATACTGACATCCAAACTTCTAAACGTTTCACTAAGTATCAAACCCTTAAGGTTCCTCACTCGCACCTCAGGGCGCCCATAATGGCCTTCATAATTCATGTCAGCAGGGGCTGGTTGAGAGGCTCGTCATGGCTCTGCAGTGTCATTCTTCAATTTACTCGTGTGTTCATGGTGTAGTAAGGAATAAAAAGTCTTGCAGATAACCACATTAGGCCCAGAGAGCAGTATCAAGAAACAAATTTTTAACAGAAAAATGTCTCTGGTTATATACCTGAAGCCACAGTTATATATTAGGTACAGTTATCCCCTGTCAAAATTTAAATAAATGTGATTCTTAACTTATTATATACCTGCTAAACATGAAATTTAAAGTGTAATTATTGTGGAGTGCCTGGATGGTTCAGGTGGTTGAGCATCCAAAGCTTGATTTCAGCTCAGGTCATGATCTCAGTGTCGTGGGATCAAGTCCTGCATCGGGCCCTGTGCTAATTGTGGAGCCTACTTGAGATTCTCTCTGTCTCTCTCTCTGTTTCTCTCTCTGTCTCTCTCTCAAGATTAATAAAATTAGAAGAATTATCTGGGTATTTAAAGGTAGAAATTCATTAATATGTGCATTTTAGAATATACTGCTTGACATTTAAACACCTTCATCAAATGTGTCATTTCTAATTCTTATTTCTTCTCAAAGCTTCACCTCATCCCCTATTTAGATATGACAGCATTTTATTGGTCTGTTGTTGTTGTTGTTATTGTTTGTTTGTGTCTTTTTTACCTCATGTAATATAGCTTTGGTTGAACACAGGCTATGTTTCATTAGTATACCTTATATCTAGTTTTGACCTTTCATTGTGACTTTCAGAATAGAAAAGAACTTAAGGCAACCATAGAAGTGAGGGCTTGATGAGGGTTATTTTTCAGATCTCCCTTTGCTATTTGGAATTCAGTTGGTTGGCATCAGGAAAGACGAAGTTACTATATCTAATCATAGTTATAGCAGTTCATGCTGTCAGGGCGCTAATAGTAAGAGGAAATGTAGAGAAACATTTTTTAATGAAAGTAGAACACTGTCAGGTTTGAAGCCTCAGTAATTAAAGCGACTACCATCATAGACTGTAGGAATGGCTTAATAAGCGAACATTTACTCTAGGTGCCTGAAGTTTCAGATGCCCCAGATTGACAGTCGGCCCAGAAATGGTAACCCTGTTAACGTAACGTGATTCTGAAATTAGAAGTACACTGAAGAAGATCAGTCCTTCTCATTCTCTTGTGGAAAAGTAAGAAACAGGCTTTTCTTGCTTGAACAACCTTTACCACTAGGGAACAGTAAATAAAATCCACATGTATGAAATGGATTCATCCAGTGTTCTGCTTGTTTTTTATGTGAGTTTTTTGCTCACTGTTGTCACATATAGGTATTTGGGATACAATTTAGCACACACCAAAAATTTAATGGATCTTGCAAAGTCTGTCAACTAAGCAAGGTATCAATTAGAAAATCCTGTTTTAAAAATTGCAAAATAAACATGTTTCAGTTCACTTTTTTGTAATTGTTGTTTATGGCCTTCTTTATATAAACAAAGAAAGAAAAAAAGCTAGTCTATCATTTTGCCCATGTATGAAAGTCAAGAAACTAAAATGGGATAACCTTTAGAAAGGATGAATTTGCTTAATTGAAGTAATATATCATATAAGAGTTATCTGTATTAATTGCTATGACTGTTTTAAGCTAGAGACAGATCTTGAAGACTTTTTGCTGTTAGGGGCACATGGGTGGATTAGTAGGGTAGTGTCTGTCTCTTGATTTCAGCTCAACTCATGATCTCACAGTCATGAGATCGGGCTCCATGATGGACCTGGAGTCTGCTTAAGAGTCTCTTGTCTCTCCTCTCTGTTCCTCCCCAATCTGGGCTCTCTCTCTCTTTCTCTCTCTCTCTCTCTCTCTCTCTCTCACACTCTCTCTCTCTCAAAATAAAAAAAGGCTTTTGTTGTTAATATATTAGGAATAAAATTTCCAAATGTACACAAGATTTTTGGGAAAAACTTTCAAATAAATTTCAAAATCAATCATGTGTTACTTTCATTCTTTTCTCTTTTCCATTTTGCCAAATGAAGAATCCGTACAAATAAATAAATAAATAAATAAGTTTAATAAGATTTAGATACAGAAAGCTGCAAACTGTTTCCTTAGGATAAAACCTAGGAGTTAGAAATTCTGAGTCAAAACATAATGAAAATAAAGAGTTTTTTACTCTGTGTCACAGATGATTTGAGTTTGGATGCCAGCAGCTCAAGTTTCCCTTTTATTCTTGCCTTTACAATGAACATAATTTCTCATTTTGTTTCATTTGTATTTTCACCAATTTTCTAACCGAACAATGGTTTCTCTTTGGATAAATCAGGGGGACCTGATGCCATACAAATTTTGTCTGTGACTCTTTTTGCAAATAAAGTTTTATTGCCACACACACAGACAGACCCATCCATCTGTGCCTGTCCATGGCTCAAACAAGCACTTTCTCTATGTTGGCAAAGTTGAGTAGTTGGGACAGAGACATCATGGTCCACAAAGCATAACATATTTGTTATCATGATATTTACAGAAAAATGACTGGTAATGCCTTTTGTAAATGGATGTTTGCTTTATTTCCTAAAAGTAGAATGATTTCATCTATTTCATTTTTTTTCCTTTTCTCATTTTTAACAATATATTATTTCCAATAGCCTTTCAGCCATTTTTCTCCAATTTTCTTTTTTGTTATTTATCAATTTATGATATTTGTTTTCTTTTTTTTTTTTTTTAGTTTCCTTATTTATTTTGAGACAGAGAGAATGAGCGAGGGAGGGGCAGAGAGAGATGGGGACAGAGCATCCAAGTGGACTCTGTGCTGACAGTAGACAGACTGATGTGGGGCTCAAACTCATGAACTATGAGATCATGACCTGAACCAAAAACAAGAGTTGGATACTTAACCAACTAAGCCAGCCAGGCACTCCTATGATACTTATTTTCCTATCAGTGCATATATGTGTATTTTTAATTCCTACATTATATTCAATTATATGCATGTATTTTAATTTCATGTTAGATTTATAAGTTGAAGTCAATTATATTTAGAAAAGTTCTTCTAATGTGGCTGTGTGTCATAGACAGCAATTATAAGTATTCCCACATTATGCCCTTTGGAGCACTGACAGAAAATATACCCAAAGGATTATTCGTATGACCCATTTCTTTTGTCCTTATGCACATACCAGTACCTAAAATTAATTTTTCCCTTTCAGGAATGTATGTGCACATGTAGTCTCTGCAGATACATTACTTGCCTTCATCAGACAGTACTAAAACCTAAAGCTTTCAATAGTAATTGAAAACATTGGAAACAGTAATTCCTTCAAGTTAGTCACTTACATTTTTCCATAAGATTAAAACTAAAACTTTATACTGAACTCACATATGCAAGTGACACATGCAGCTGAGAATTTGAGCTAAAGAGCTCCAGGATTATCCCTTGTTCTGTCTGAAAAAAGACTTTGAGTCTATGACACATATCTAAGATGCTAAATATCACTTGGTATTCCCTCTTTGACCAACACAGGCATTTTTTTTTAACTAATTCAAATTATAACTAGAAACTTTTTCACTAATATGTTCAATTTGTATTAATCAAGTACCTGGTATCAGTGAAATATAAATGACCCCTGCTCTAAAGGAGCTTAAAGTCTATTCTACTGAGATAGGCAAATATCAGTGAAATAACTCCATAAATAATATAAATCCATGGGGCCCTGGGTGGCTCAGTTAGTTAAGCTTCAGCTCGAGTTATAATCTCACAGTTCATGAGTTTGAGACTCAAAGTTGAACTCTCCACTGTCAGCACAGAGCCCACTTGGGATCTCTCTCTGCCCCTCCCTCCATTACATGTGCTTGCTCTCTCTCTCTCTCTCTCTCAAAAATAAATAAATGTTTAAAAAATAATATAAATCCTTGAGATAATTCTGTAAGTTACTCCTTCCAATATCTTTCTGCATTGGTGTTTCCCAGCTCCCACCACAGTAAGTGGTAGAATTATAACAGAATTCTGACCAATTCAATCTAAGAGAGAGCCTGCTAAAGATCTCTAGGAAAAACCTGGCTTTCCTAATACAAAGAAGCAGATTCCACTGGCATGTAGCTTCTCACTTCTGCTTTTGCCTGGAATGCAAATGTGAAGCGTGAATGGACGTAAAACATGTATATGAGACTTTGGAGTGACAAATGTGAAAATAAAGTCTACGCCTTCCAGATGGTAATGTGAGAGGTCAGAAAGGCCTTGCCTCAGACTAAGTATTCTACGAGACAGATAAACTCCTATTGTCATTGTTTCTTCATTTGATTTGGATTTGTAGGTGTGTATATTCCTTACTGATATGAAATTCAATTATGATGCATGTTGCACAGCTGAAAAACATAGTATCTCAAAAAACATAAAGTGGGGTGATTTGTGACAGACATAGGTATCCCAGAAGTGATCATTGCCATGGGGTATGAAAAATGAGTAGAAGTACCTTGGTGAAGAAGTGAAGTATCACAAATAGGGGGAAGGTACCTAAGAAAAGGAACCTAGAGGGGCCTAAGGAGGTGAGTGCACAGAGAGGGATGGAAGAGGGGGGCTCGATCTGAGGAGGGAGATTAGAGCCTATAAACACTATTACAGAATTCTGCCTCTATTACGCCATCTTCTTTTTGACCAAGCAGAGTTATGAAATGATCATGTTTTTTGTTTTAATCTTTAAGTTTATTCCCTTTGTATTTAGTTAACAGGTTGTAAGTGTCTAAAGAAAACACATGTAGACAAATTAGCAACCTATGTAGTAGTTCCATGCAAGAGATGATGTTCCAAAGCACAGGAGACCATGATAGACAGAGTAAGCTTTTATTTGGCAGTGGGGAAGATCTATCAGATTTATAAGAGAGGGATCAATAGGAAAGGTGTCAATGGCCTTTCTAAGTGCAAGAATGACAGTGCTGGTCCCTGTGGTAGATAACAATGACCAAGGACAAGAAATGGGTGGTGAAGATCAAGGGTTTGGTTTTATGCCTATTGAGTTTGATATAGCTTTGATATTTCTAAAAGGCATATAAAGTTGGAAATCATGTATATGGCTCTAAAAAAGAGAAGGAAGAGATATAAATTTGAAATTTTTCTGACTATAAATGTTGATTGAAACTAAGAAACTAAAAATCAGATCATGGAGTTAGGAAAAGAAAGGGTTTAGGATGAACCTTTAATGACCCCCTGCAGGTAACAGATGAAGAGACAAAGTTGTGCCTTGCAAAGCTGACAACAAAGTGTAGGAAGAGATGTAGAAGAATCGTCATAAAAATTCTGGGAGAAAGGGGTCAGGAAAATAGGGGGTTTTAAGAATTGAAAGAGGACTCAACATTGTCAAATGCAAATTAGATGAGGACTTAGTTGGTGTTTAATATTGTAAATATGGCAAAATGTTTGGAATTGGTGAGTATAGTCTTCATTCAATTGTTCTTGCAACTATTACATGGGTTTGAATTTTTTCCAAAATAAAAACATTGGAAACAAGTATAGCTCAAACTAAAAGTTAAATATTAAAAAAATACAATTGAAGGATTAACTAAACGAATCAGTGCTATGGCTTGTTAAAGCTCACCAACCAAATACCACCAGGAACACACCTATAGTTCAAAAGGTAATTTATTTAGCTCATATTTAGCAAGGGAGAAAGCACTCCAAAAGAAGGTGGGACATTTCAGCAAAGGGACTTGGATGAGATTTTGTAAAGGGTTTGGGAAGGTGCTCGTTGATTCTAAGGCACATTTAAGAAAGCCAGGACCAATTATGGATTGGGTATTGTCAGAAAGCAAGGATAATTTGATGATTGCTTATTTTAATTTTTATCTAGGAAATGTATGGATGAAAGCAAGTTCTCATAGATAAGAGATAAGCAGTCACCTAAATTAGGTAGAAGAGGGGGATGCTAAGCTATCCTTTTTGTGGTCACAGGAGGATCTTCTCTGTGCTTTATTTCAAACACGAGCTTGCTCATGTTCAATTGGCAACATGACAAACTTGTATATTTAAGCTTGGGAAAGACACTGATTTTTCTGCTTCATCGGGAGACACATAATCAACTAGAAATAGATCACAAGAAAATGACTTCCTCAAGAGCTTTGGTAGTTAATGCCAAATGTTATCCAAAGTCACGGATGCTTTGTCCTGAAGCAGAAAGCTTCCATTTTTTTACATCTGGTCAGTACTTAGTATTGTTAGTCTTTCAATTTTAGCTATTCTGCTAGACTTGCATTGATTTCTCGTTGTGATTTTAATTTGTATATTTCTTAAGTACCACTGAAGTTAGCGTGTGCCTTGTCCATGCGGACACTCTCCTTCGCAAAATACCGTTTCAACACTCGTGTCCAGTTTTTCCAATGAGCTTTCTGTATCTTTATTATTGGCTTATCCTTCTTTATGTATTCAAGATACATAAGCTTTTGCCATTTTGAGGTTGTGGTTTTTTTTCTATCACTGTGGAATGACTTTTCAATTCTTAATGGTGCCTTTTGATGAAGAGAAGCTTTAATGTCCATTCAATTTAAAATCTTTTATTTTATGGCTTTTAAATTTTGTCCCACTTATAAGATGTTTTTTCACCCTTGGGCTATTAAACATAATCTCTTATATTGTGTTCTAGAAGCTTTATTGTTTTGCCTTTACATACAGAGCTACAAACCAAAGGAAGCTGAGTTCTGCATACCGTATGAGGTAAGAGCCTGTTTCCAGAGGGATGGATATTCAGTTGCCTCAGCACTGTTTAACAGAAAGAGATTTCCTTCCTACCAACAATGCAGGTTCACCATTGTATTAAACAAAGAGTTCAAATACTTTCGCCTTTGTTTCTGGAATTTCAATTATATTCCACTGCTTTAGTATTTTTCCTGTGCCAGTTCCACATAAGTGTATCTTTTTCATGAGTTTTGCTATCCGGTTGAGGAAATCTTTGAGTATTATACTTCCCATTTAAAGCTATGCTTGATCCTTTGTCTCTTCATATAAATTGCAGAATCAGCTTGTTAATTCACATACACACACATACACATACACAAATAGCTTTTGTTGAAGGACTGCATTGACTATACAGATAAGTTGGAATAAGTTGGTATTTTTACACTGCTGTTTAATTAATGAACATGGTATATCCTTCTGATCCTGTCTTTAATATTTACTTTATCCTAGTTTGATATGATTTTACTGTCATCTTACTCCACGTAAGAAGCATAGATCATTGATTTTTAGCCTTTATTCTTTTCTTATTATATGCATTTAAAGTTTTATATCAGAGTTGCCTGGCTGGCTTAGTCAGAAGAGGATGTGACTCTTGATCTTGGGGTCCTGGGTTCGAGCCCCATGTTGGACATAGTAGTGATTACATAAACAAATAAAACTTAAAATAAATAAATAAATAAATAAAATGATATATCTCAAAGCATGATTTTACCTGTATCTTAGTTGTTTTAATTTCATTATCATGTAATCAAAATATTTTCTTCTTTCCTTTGTAATTTCTTCTGTAATGATGCATTATTTAGACCTATCTTGTATATTTACCAAGCTTTCCAAAATTTTATTGTTTCTTAATTGTTCAAAATGTCCTGCAATATGATTGGTGTGGCATTTAAAAATTCAGACAATTTTTATTCATGCTTTTAAAATTTTCATGAATGTTATGTTTATTTGATTGCTTGTTATAACGCTTATGGAGAGTACACTATGTTAGTTATTTCTACTTAATTTTCAACAAAGCCATTTAAATAGGTGCTATTATTATTTGCCCATTATAGATGAGGAAACTGAGACCCAAACAGGTTAAATGACGTGCCCAACATCACACAGCTGGCAAGTGACTGAACTGGCATTTCAACTGGGTCCAGAACATGTACTCTTTACCACCAACAGAGACTGCTAACCTGTGATTATCTTACATTTTGGGATTTGGAGAAGTTTCAGTGGTCTTAATTGATATATGTTATATCATATGTTCTTAGTAGTTTATTTTCCAGGCTTATATAAACCTTAAATTCTATAATAATTGGGTTGGTTTTTTAAGAAGAATAAATAATGATAGTTAGAATTTGTTCGGTTTTTATTTTTATTTATTTTTAAGGGGTTTAATTTTGTTTTATTATTTTCTTTTTTGAGTGAAAGAGTGCAGGGGAGATTAAAGAGTGAGGAAAAGAGAGAGAATCTTAAGCAAGGAGCATGCTGGTCATGGAGCCCAATGTGGAGATTGATTTTAAGGCAATGAGATTATGACTTGAGCTGAAATCAAGAGTCAGTCACTTAACTGACTGAGCCACCCAGGCACTCCAAGAATATGTTCTACTTTTTTTAATTATATGCTAATCTATTTTTCAAAAGTACTTCATGGAACACATAACAGGTACTACTCTAAACTGGATTGACAAAAGAGACGTGTTGGCTTTTGTGAAAAGCCAGGAAGTAAGGGCAAGTTTGCGGTAATTCCTCTGGCGTTCTCTTCTTCCTCCTGATGTCTTTTTCGTCCTCAGGCTGATAACGTTAGTTCATGGCCATCAGGAAAGCTGAAAGCTGCTGCTTCTTCCCTTAAATCAATGAAGAAGACAGATGATTTATTTTCTCTCAAGCGTGGAACATAGGTTCTGAGGGGGCTCTCATTGGAGAAACAGCTCACGTGTCTACCCTTCAAAGAGATTACCCTGATGGCTTTAGGGTAAGCCAGTCAGAACCTGTCTATCTCTATAGCTAGGATTAAAGGCCATCTTTGACATTTACACTGGTAGTGTGGTCCGGATGCCTGTTTAGATCACCATGAATAAGAGGGTTGCATAGAATAATTCACACAGAGAACTGAGTCTATGCAATGCGGTGTCTGTCTCTCGATTGGAGTGGGGCCACCAAATGTGGGGTGATTACGGGATGAAAGCCGGGGGCGTGGGCAGTGAAAGGATTCACCCAAGGCAGAAAAAGGAGACGAAGGTTTATTGAATACACTGCAAGGGCAAGGGAACAGAGGCAGGTCAGCCCAGAAGAGGCTGTCTGCCATGAGGCAGTGGGAGGGGGCTGCTTTTAAAAAGAGGGAAGGTGAGGAGGGATAGCAGGTATGAGATTTTCCCTTTTTTAGCAACTGAGCTTCCACGTAAGTAGCCCATTGGTTTCAGTTTGGGGCTACGATATTTTGAGGTGCTTCGCCTGACGTGCCTGTCTGTATTCAGCCAGGTGGTCGCTGTGGATCCTTTCTACATTCTATTGCTCAAGCCTGTTGTCTAAAAGCAGCCTCTACATTGATGATCTCAAACAATTTAAAAATATGTAAGGTCTTATAAGGTAAAGTAAGATGATAATCAATTTAGTTTGTCTTTTCAGTCTCTCTATTTAAATCCAAATATTCGACAAAATCTAATCCTGTTCGATATGTTCCTGTCTCAGAATTTCTCTAGTGGCTTAACTTTGCTCTATGAAGCACTGGCACTTGGTTTAGACTTGTCCTGTATGGTCGTCAACTCCGCGCATGGAAGGCTTCCTGTTCATCTACTCAGAAATGTATTTTTCTCTGTGAGAATAAAGCCTATATCTGTTAAATGCGCCCCACAGCCCAGCAAACATTGGCCACATCCTGGATGCTTAATGAATACTTGTTGCTTTAAGTTACTGCATCCCGCAAAAAGAAATTTATTGGTTTAAAAAACAGGAAAAAGGTGAGTATTCTTCTTTTTACACAAACAAGTTACAGCAAAATATATAACAGTGATGTAGAAGACTTAAGGCCGTTTCTATGTTTTCTGTTTCAAAACACGTTCTAGACAGCAGGGGATGAAAAACAACTTACGAGAAATTAACTTTGTTTTCCAGAGCCTCGACTGGCAACTCTAGATAAAATATATGAAAAAGGGACAATCAAATTCTTCCCCAGGAGACTTCACAACATGTTATTTTTGCTTTTTATATACAGCGAGTCAAGTGTTTTTTTGGAAAATTACTAAACCTCCTGGTTGACCTTTTGTGACAATGTCCTATATTTCCAACATTTATCTGAAAGCATTCTTAAAATCAACAATTGGAATATGGGAGAATAAAGAATATCAACTGATTTCTACTTTGTGCTATCTCAAATCATTTGAGGGTGACACAATGCTTAAACATGATATATGTATGAGTGTGTCAGTGTATGTGTGGACATAAGCATGTATGTACACATATCACTATGTGCTAGATATACTACTTCATGGTCTCTAATTTTATTTTAATTTTTGGAAACATGTCTGAAACCATGAATCTAATAAGCAGCAAAGTTCAAATTTAAATGTAGACATAGGTCTGTTGTATGGTCAATATGTATCATTCTACCTGCACCCCATTTCAGGGATCCGTGAGTCCAACTAGCTTATTGGTCAGATGAAGAACCTGAGGACTGCGGGTCACGTCAGATGTAATTTTATGTTTCTCTACACGTAACTCACATACCTTTTTTTTTGTACAAATCTTTTCACAACCTATTTTGAATTGCTAAATATTTTAGAATGGCTGTAATAAAATAGCTTATGATTTCATTATGGCATACCAGTAAATGATTAGATAAACTTTGAAGATTATTTTCTGTAAAATCAAAGAACAAATTATTTTTGCAGAAAAAGTGCTGGGTAAAAGCCAATGGAAGCCATCAAAGATTTGGCATATTTTATTACATTCTATCATGCTGTTGTGGGACGGACATTTACCACTTTAAGGACTGTAATAAAATGCATGTGCTTTGGCTAAATATTCCATGCTATTAAATGTTGACTCCGGCATAAGCCTTTTTCCCCTGATGAAACATCCATGTGCTATGGTGTTTTCAATAGAATTACCGACTATAGTTTGTTTTCACACCAAATATGTGACTCTTTCCAAGTTAATGGATAAATTTGCTCATCTCTTTCTTTATTATAAGGCAAAGATAAATAAGTCTTTTTCACTCAATCTGCTGAGATAACTTGTACCCATGCCGAAAGGTGATCTGTTCTAATCAACTTCACGAAGTCTGATGGAATTACACTGAACATATCTCATACCTGACACAACTACAGAATGATACAGTTCAGGACAAACATTGGTGACCTGAATAATACATGACAGACAGATGACCGGGTGAGAAAAGTAATTTTTCACCTACACCATTTGAGTTTCTTTATTAAAGGCTGAGACATGTTTGATGGAAAGAAGGCTGCTTTGCCAGCTAAAAGCTGGTGTGTTTTATTAATAGCTCAGTCAGTATTCCCCTGCTGTTTTACTATTTGAAACACGTTATTTTGGCAGTAAAATAAAATAGACATCTACTCTGCATGAAAACTCTACATTTCATGAGAATGCAAAGTTGTTGGTAATCAGATATTATCATTTAATATACTTCCATGGTCAGGAATATTAAGCTTACTGAACAGAAATATCAAATTTTAAATTAACAGATTATTTGTGAGTTGATGGGTCATTGTTGCTTAGGTTTCAGCTTCCCACTACAATTTATTCAAAGAAAACACATGAGTAAAAGTAGAAGCATTATCATTGATAACAGTCATGTAGTTCTAATGGATTATTTTAGACAAAAGGAAATTTAATTACTTTGGAGAGCATTCTTTGACAAATACTCTGGCATAAATCGCACAATCTGAAAGAAAGGTAAAATTCAGCAAAACAGTTGAATCTTAAAACTGTCAACTTTAAAAATTAAATGATAAAGGTTATCAAGCAGCAAATGAGCGTAATCAGGAAGAGCAGAAAAATGGCAATTCCAGACACGCAAACTATGGCAAAACAACAGGCAAGTCCAGAGAACAAAGGAAGGCATCCTTTTAAAGAAGAAACGGGGCAGCTGGGAGGAGTCGTTTTGAACAAAAGCTCATTGGAGAACAACATGAGTTCCAAGTAGTGGCAGCGCGTCATTGGCCGTAGGCGAGGGCAGCGTGCTGCTGCGGCCCCAGGGAGATCTTCCCTCCTCCTGCCCACCTATGCAAACCGCTACTGGGTGGTGGTGTGTGAGACCTCCACGCTTCTGGCTTCCTGATTCCATTTGGAGTGAAGTTCCCTCTAATCATTTTCACATCGCTAAAAACTGCAGTTTAGAGCATTCTTTGCTAAAAAAAAATGTTTATTTTTAGTAATAATAAATAAAGAGCTCTCAGGGACAGAGCCCGATGTGGGCTGGAACCCACAAACCGTGAGATAAAGACCTGAGCTGAAGTCGGACGCTTAACCAACTGAGCCAGCAGTGGCCCCAGCAGTTGTATAACTTTAAAAAAGTAGGGGTGCCTGGGTGGCTCAGTTGATTAAGCCTCCGACTTCGGCTCAGGTCAGATCTCACGTTTGTGTGTTCGAGCCCCGCGTCAGGCTCTGTGCTGACAGCTAGCTCAGAGCTGGAGCCTGCTTCCGGTTCTGTGTCTCCTTCTCTCTCTGCCCCTCCCCTCTCATGCTCTGTCTCTGTCTGTATCAAAAATAAATAAAACATTAAAAAAAAAGTAAACCACACTGTTTAATTCCAAAAACTGGTCTTTTAAAATTTGTATTTAATATTTTTTTAATTTTAGCTTCTTAAACTTTTAAAATGTATTTTGAGAAAGAGAGAGAGAGAGATAAGGCACTTAGAAAACCTGCTTTTCTCAAATATAAACATAATATTTATATAAAGTGCTTTAATGAACAACTCTTTCCCCAGATTATTTTTTGCAGTTATGAAAGGATATAGCAAAAAAGAAAAAAATGTATGAGAAAACATGAATACTTTTGTAAGTCTGAAAAAAATATGGATCAATTCATAGAACCTTTTATAAAGGGTTAAGAGTTTGGATTTCACTTTTATCATATTAGTGCTTGAATAGTATTTCCTGACTGAGGGATTATAATTTAGTATTTAGACTGAAACTACATTTGAAATTTTAAAATACTAGTTCAAGTAAGCATTTTTAATTTTAAAGAATGTCTTTATATTTATTATTTCTCCAATTACATTTTTTAATCCTGATATATTTCTTTGTCTTAAGTCTGTATAATGTGGTATTATTTTCTGCACACATATTTTCTGGGTTGTACTGCCATAAACTTACATTTCACTCATAAATTAATAATCATGGGGACGCTTGGGTGGCTCAGTCGGTTAAGCGTCTGACTTCGGGTCATGTCATGATCTTATGGTTTGTGAGTTTGAGCCCTGTGTCTGGCTCTGTGCTGACTGCTCAGAGCTTGAGCCTGCTTCAGATTTTGTGTCTCCCTCTCTTTCTGCCTCTTCCCTTCTCATGCTCTCTCTCTCTCTCACAAAAATAAATAAACATTGAAGAATTAAAATTTTAAAACCCAATTAATAATCATATATAAATTACATGTTCCTCTTCACATTTCTTTATTTTATAAAAAATTTTTGAATATATTTCTTCAACCTTGATTTTAAATATTCCATTTTTACTAAAAAATTTGATTTATATAATGAGTCCATCAAACTGAACTTATTTAGATGTAATTATCTGAAGAGATTTCAATTTTCCTCAAATTACTAATAAACCACCATACTGTGTTCATTTAGTAATGCTTCATTTTTTATGGGTTTCCGATGTGGTCTGGATATAAAATTTTAAAATTGGTTGTTATTTCTCAGTCCATTCCTGATTCCACATTAATATCCTAAGGTTTTTTTTAGATCCACGTCAGTGTGGTTATATCCATGAATAGTGACACAAGGCACTGTCATTTATTAAAGAAATTATATAAAGAAAATTTATATAAAATCAATTTATAACCAACTTAGTGTTATTACCTTCCATTGAAGTTTGCTTCGTTGAAAAATATCTATTTATTTTTGTAAATATACCCTATATACTTCAGGGGACAGTTTAGGGCGCTGAGGGGCTCAGTCTGCTGAGCGTCCTACTATTGATTTTGGCTCAGGTCATCATCCCAGGGTCAATGAATTGAGTCCTACAGTTGTGCTCTGTTCTGGGCATGGGACATTCTTACGCTTCTCTCTCTCTCCCTCTTTCTCTCTCTCTTTCTCTCTCTTTCACTCTTGCTCTTACTCTGTCCCTCTTCTCCATGTGTGCTCTTCTTTCTCTAAAATAAATAAAATAAATAAATAAACAAGTGGAAATATAAAGAAATAAAGAAATAAGGCAGTCTAGTCTATAGCTGCCATAGCTAGAATTTTAATTTCATTGATTATAATTGTCTTTATTTTTAACTTCTCTTCCAGCATAATTATTTATGAAAATGTTACAATACTTCCAGTTTCCTATCAATTTTTCCTTGACCTTAATACTTCATTTTTGTTATTTTGACATGTGTTTAGTACTTATCACAAAGAAACCTAATGCTCATACTATTACTAATATCACTTTCTCCTTTTCTTCCTACAGCAATGCTTACTATGGTTCCCATCTCTCCTGTTTTAGGGAGACTGTATAATGAGGCTCTGACCAATGGAATATATACAGAAACGATCTTGCCAGTTTAGGACTGCTCTCCCCTCATAACTCCTGACGCTGTCCCTTCACTTGTGCATTGTCCGTATTCTGAAATTTCAGTGGAGAATGGCGAGAAGATAACAGAGCAACTAAATTGTAACAGACTATTTTCTAGGGTAAGGAACTCCCAGTACCTGCATTGAAGTGCCACATTAAAGAGATTTATTGTATTAAACCACTGAAATGGTTTGTTACAGCAGGTGACTTATCATGAATAATAAAAGACACTCCTTTTCTCACTGAGATTGAATATTTTAGTAAGATAAAAATATTCTCTTTATGTCTTATACTTCAAATTATCTATTATTTCTATATTATCTAATAATTGGTTTGTTTCAACCATCTTTTTTAAAAAAGTATTTGAGACAATTAAGATTGCTATTTTTGTCCTTTTAATGAAAGTTTGACTCATGCAATTTTTTATGCTTTCATTTTTAATTTCTTTCTGTCTCTGATACGTTTTTTTAAAAGTTACTTATTTCTAGTTGGATATTCACAAAGGTTATATTGTTTTCTTTATTTTTGGAATCCTGGCAATTTTTTTAAGAAAGATCTAAGAATGGATTTCCTTTCAATATATTTTCCCAGATCACAAGTCTTTGAGTAAATGGTCTTAATACTTAAACTAACATACCTTTTATTATTTCTTCTATTATATTCTTTATATTTCCCTCTTTGAAATGAGTCTTTATTTATAGGTTAGATTTCTATGGTTATCCTCTATTGATATAATTCTTTTCTATTAGTTTTCTTCTTTAAAATTTTCTGTTCTCTGAATACTTATTATTTGACTTTTCCACAAGTGATTCACTGTGTTGTATAATTAAGCCTATTATATATTGTGTTTATTACGTATTTAATTGTACATTCTATTTTATTCTTTGAAATAGTTCTCTCTCGCTTAACCCATCTGTTTTACTATTTGATTACTTTAAAAAGTTAAAGAAGATATCTTCTGTAAAATGTTATATTTCAGGAATAAATTTGTATCAAGGGAAACCCTTCATTGAGCTCCAATGTTATGCTTTCCCTTTCCATTGATCCATGCAAGAAAGAAAAGCTCTTAAACTGTACTGTTGGAGAAACAACGGAACTAAAGATTGAGCTCAGATTATCACAGGTCTCACACTCTCTCTGCTTAAAGGTGTGTCAGGCTATGTGTCTGTGAAATGGAAAACCAGAGCACAGGTTGAGAAGTTCATAGGAGAAAAGCTGACCTGAACAATACTTATCAAATTTACACCATGCATCAGTTATTTCAGAGTCCTTCATGATATGGAATTCCATTTCAATTTCTAGGCAATTGAAGGAATATTTTTTTTCTCTAAGGTTATGGCAGCCAGAACAAGAAAACAAAAGTGATAGTGGATATCAGATTAATTTTCACTGCTGGCAAGTTTCTCAATAGTTCATTATAGCCCTGCCCACACAGAGCCTAATGTGGGGCTCAACCCATGAACCGTGAGATCATGACCTGAGCTGAAATCAAGAATTGGACGATTAGCCGTCAGAGCCAACCAGGGGCCCCTGGGTAAATGTCAGGCATTTTTCATCTCATATTGCTGAGTGCTGGGTATGTTTTTGGATTTCTATGTATATTCTTGAGCATTGCACTAGGATGCGGTTAAACTACCTGGAAATAACTTGATCCATTTGGGCTTTGTTTTTTAAACTTCAATATGGAAAACTGGATCGTCTTTGGTCCAAGACTAATTTTGTATTCTATCTGATGTCCTGTGAATTACAAGGTTTTCCACTCTGGCTGGCGGCAATACAAACCTTGAATTTTATGAATTATAGGGATCATTTCCTTTTCCCTTTTGTTTGTTTGTTTGTTTCCTAGCCTTGGATAGTTTTACTCATATGTATGCACCTACCAGTAACTAGATGAAGACTTGACAAAGATCCCCTTGCAGGTCTTCAGCATTCTTTTTCTGTGCAATTCTTTCCTCTCTGGTAATCTGTCACTTCCCTGTACTCCTAATTCCATCTCCATACCTTAAGGAGATGACTGAATTCTACCTTGGTGATCCTTACTACACTGCGTTCTGGAATTTCTCTGGAGGCAGTAAACGGGGATGCTTTTAGGGCTTGTTTTCATTGCCAGTCCTGTCTCAGAGGTCACTGTCCTATGCTCTCTGCAAACCATTTTTTGTGTATATTGTTTGGGTTTTCATTGTTTCGGGCAGGAGAGTTTTTCTGGTCCCTATGATCGTATGTTACTCAGAAGCAGAATTCCCTCCATACATTTTTAATACCATATTTTCCTATTAATGTGAAATGCTGGTTGTACCATATTTTAATATATGCATTGTTTAATTTCTGGGCTCTTTCATCTATGAATGGCAGTGTCAGTGTTACATAAATTTTGTGAATAAAACTTCATTATATATCTTTCTATTTGTTAGGCCTTGTCTTCTGTCACTTGCAACCATGTGATCATTTCTTTCTTCTCCATAATTTTCTTTCTTATAGCTTTACTTTTCCACATAAACATCAGTCTTTACAGACACTGTTAGCAAAGTTAATTTGTTTTCATTAGCATTACACTGAAGATAAAGATGGATTTTGAGATACTTGGCACCTTTACAATACCTTTCTTCCTTTTTTATAACATTGTATTTCTTCCAAAAATAAGGCATATCTTTTTCATATTCTCTTATGTTTTACTATGCTGATCCCTTAAAAGAATTACACAGTTTGCTTCATATAGAGTCCTAATATTTCCGGTGAAATTTTAAGTATTTTAGAATATTTACTGCTATTTTCAATTATCTATTTTCTCCAATAACTTATCTTTACAAGTTAGAATTTATATGTGGAAATGTTTTGCATTTCACATTTGAAATTTTAAGTGACCATGCAATCTATTTTCTGGTGGTTTTTAATGGCTTTTTAGTTGATTTTCTTGGATTTATAAACGATGTCATTTTTTAAAAATGTTTTTTATTTATTTTTGAGAGACAGAGAGAGAGACAGCATGAGCAGGGGAGGGTCAGAGAGAGAGGGAGACACAGAATCCAAAGGAGGCTCCAGACTCTGAGCTAGCTGGCAGCACAGAGCCTGACGCGGGGCTTGAACCCACGAACCATGAGATCATGACCTGAGCCGAAGCCAGACGCTTAACCTACTGAGCCATCCGGGCGCCCCAATGATGCCATTTTTTAGTTCTCCTTTCGAGCATATGAAACTTATACATCATTCTCAGGTCCACTGTATTAAGTAGCACTCCAAAATAGTATTAGAAAATATAGATAGTAAACTATCTATATGTCTATCTGTGTCGTTTCTGATTTTCTTGAAAATTCTCTTATTTCACCATGATACATGATGCCAAATTTTGAATATATATATATATGAATATATGTATTCTGATATACACTTGGTTATTATCAGGTAAAGAAGGTAACCACACATTCCTATATATTTAGGAGGAAAAGAGATCTTATTGGAGACAAAGTATTTCTCAAAAACCAAATCTTAAAAAGCACTGTATATATATTTATATATGTTTATTTTTGAGAGAAAGAGAGGGAGACAGAGCATAAGCAGGGAGAGACAGAGAAAGAGAGCAACATAGAATCAGAAACAGGCTCTGAGCTGTCAGCACAGAGTCCGACCTGGGGCTCAAACTCATGAACCACAAGATCATGACCTGAGTCAAAGTCAGATGTTTAACCAACTGAGCCACCCAGGTGCCCCTCAAAATATTTATTTTAAATTATTTTTGGCTATCAATCGTTTGCACAGTGAAATTTGTACTGGGGCTATATACAAAACAGGTAAAATGTATTTTTTTTTAAAGAAAGAAAAATAAAGACATGGTTAACAAACTTTTAAGCTCCAATCTCTCCCCCAATTTGTGGTCTCTGGGACATATCTATATGCTCTCGGTCTTTTCCATGAACATTGGAATCTGACAGTGATTACCAAACCTGACTATGCATAAGCATCTCTGGAGAACTTCATAATGTAGAATCCAAGGCTGACCTCTTTGAGATTCTGATTCTGCAACCCTAGAGAAAAAATTCTCCAGTGCATTCTATGATTAAGCTTGTTTTGAGTCATTGCTTTGGACCATATGAAGTCTATCCTGCATTGTAGGCTCAGCCTTATAGCATTATGCTATTCTATAAACATTAAGAATATTGCATAAATATAAGCATGTCAGTGGAAAGCATATGCTAATAAGCACGTGTTCTGAATGCAAACTATGTAAAAAATGAAATAAGATAACCCATATATAAGTGGCCACATCCTTTTCTTAGTATATCAAGACAAAATTGGGGTATAATTTGGTCAGTGCTAATTTTTGGCGAGACTCTCTGCAGAAGCTTTGGAAAATTAAAAGAATTTAGATTGTTTGGCAAATCCTGACTCCTGTCCTAGAGAACTATGATGCATTGTGGTCAGGCACATATATCTTTTGTTAAGGAGAGAACTGACGGTAATGACACTATTATTCAAATGCATTGTAATGCTAAAAGTATTCATGTTGCCCAACTTTCTGCTCCTAGTGTGTATATTAATGATCAATTTATTTTGCCACAGAGAACAAAGGAACATTTTTTTACTGTGGGCTGTAACAGGCCCCGTAGCTAAGTCGCATAAAATGTTGCTATAAACCAATGTAATTAGGAGTCATCAGTGGAACTTTTATTCTAAGTGTCTTTATTAGATAGAAAAGAATTGAAAGGAACATATCTACTGAAAGCTTTATTTAAAATAATGAAACTACAGTTTAAAATACATGGAAAGAATCAAATAGATTACCCACAGACACTCAACAGGAAAAAGAAGTCAAAACAAAATCTGGTATATTTTCAGGAGTTTTCAGACAACAAACCAAACTAATAGATGTTAAAATAGCAAAGCTTTGATCATGAAATTCCCTGAATCTTTAGTGGTAATAATACATAAGCTACCTATTTAGTGAAACCATTTATTAAGAGACTTGAGCAAATTGATCCAGCCTCCAGAAAGAAAACAGTTTGGGCAATAATCCTCATAGAAATTACTGCCTCGATTCATTGATGTATAACTGAATTTTTCTGCTTGATACATGCTTTTTAGTAACCTTTATATTCATATTACTTATCCCATAGATCAAAAATGGAATCAGACTTGGTACTTTGTTAAAGAAACAGCATATGGAATCAACCTGTATTAACTGCCACTTTATTTAAAGACTTGGGGGAAGTACTTCATGATTTCTAAATTATCACATACTGCAGTATGTCAGCTCTGATTTCAATGTGTTCTTTCAGGTTTGCTGTTAAATTTAGAAAGTAAAACATTTGCAATTTGAAGAGTAAAATTCTTTGCTTGCTAAGTGACCACCTATTCGTATCCTGTGACAGACATATTTAAGAGGATATTTCACAAATTATAATGTGCAGATTTTTTACTCTGCCATGTTCTTGCAATTCACAACCTTGATCTTAAATTGTGTGAATGTACATGTTGAGTACATATTAGCTATTTAGCGTGAAACTGATGACATAGCAGAGTCAAGCCCATTAGAAAGAAAAATGTTTGCTTAAGAAAGATGCAGATCTAACTGATATTGTAAATTGTTCCTAGTTACAGCAAAGTTGTGTGTTTTTATTTTTATCTGTGGCATTTAGTTTCAACCAAAATAAGGAAAAGTGATATACAAAAGTAAATAATTGATAATAACAACAACATTATCTACGAGCCTTAAAATTGTTGAAGACAACATAGCTCAAATGATTCCTAATGCCTTTCAGGCACATCTGATTCAAATAAGGTAATTATTCTTTAAAATGCTTACACAAAGTCTGATTTGCATGCTAGTAATTGCTATGCCTTGTGGCATCTAGCAATTGACACAGCAATGATTTTAATTATTGTAATTTCATCAGTATAAATACTTCAAAGTTATGCAAATACTATCTCATAATCCACATAGACAGCTCAGAGTATTTGATTTACTAGCCTTGTAAGTCTCTTTGTCTATGCAGTTTACTCTCAGATGTGACTCCGCATTGCAATTGAAGCCTTTCACTCACATCAAAGCTCCAAATCACAACAAGATGAGCTAATTTTACAAAGACTGACACTTCAAACATTAAGTCGCAAATACAATTATAAGATGAAATATAAAAAGGACTTTGCTTGGCTATCATGAAGCACAGATACCTGCAGCTAATCATGTCTAATGTTTTCTTTGACGTGAGAACTAAAGATACAACTCGAACAAATGCCTTTGAGTGAATAAGAACAGAAAAGATCCTCCTCGTTACATGACTAATTTAAATGCTACAATAGGAAAATCTTACTGGTATGTGATAAATCATCATCCGTATTACAGCCACTCATGTCTTCAGCCAGTAGAGCGCACTGAGCTGCAAATAAGCCTTCCCTCGTGAGATAGGGACCCACGGTCAGCAAATCTTAGACTCTGACTCTTGGTTCTCGCTGAGTGGAAACCCTTACAACCGACCAGTTGGAAAATTGTGTTTTCTAGGAGACATTATTGCTGGAAGTTAGTATAGTCTTCATCGAACACTGAAAGTATTTTGCAGGAAAAAAATCACATAGGTAATGTTTTAAGAACATTTTAAAACTCCCTGTGCTCTTATTTTAGACATACAAATTGAGAAGAAATGGTAGATATATTTTAAATTCTTTACAGTTGATGAACTTCTATTTATTCTCATATTGAAAAAAAATGTAACTTAATTGGCTCTAATTACTACTTGTTTTAATGTATTCACGGCATCAGAAATCTATCAGGTAGCAAATAGAGAAGAAACAGCAAAAGACAATGGCAAGATATAATTTTCAACAGAGAATAGTGAGCAAACGCACATCATCTATTTGCCAGAGACAGATGAGGAAAAACTTGATTCTTCTCAGTGCTTGTTACGAACAGGTGCCTGATGTCAGATTCTCTGTGATCAATGTCATTTTCCCATCAGCTTAAGTGGAAAGAGAAAGTGGGACCTGCTTGCTTCTCTTAGAAAATTCTGTTTTGTGAGTTGGTATGTTAAACAAAATTCTAAGACAATACCCAATGAATCATGTCCTTTTATAAACTGCTCTCCTTGAGTGTGAGTGGAATTGTAACTCAGTTGTAGCTAAGAGAGTATGACAAAAATGGTTGGATAGGTACTCTCTCGATTAGATTACATTGTAAGGCAAAGATATTGGGATAGTCACTTTGTAATTGTCTTGCATTATAGACATTTTTTTTTAACAGTAATGTATTTTTGAGAGACAGAGACAGAGTACAAGTGGGGGAGAGGCAAGGAGAGAGGGAGACAGAGAATCTGAAGCAGGCTCCAGGCTCTGAGCTGTCAGCACAGAGCCTGACACAGGGCTCGAACCCACCAATGGAGAGATCATGACCTGAGCCAAAGTCAGACGCTCACCCGACTGAGCCACCCAGGTGACCCTATAGAAAACTTTGTCTTAGCAGACTAGAGTGAGAAATTCTCCTACTGGCTTGAAGCAGTGAGCTCCCATGCTACAAAAGTCTGAGAGAGAATCGCATGGCAAAGCAATGCAGTGGTCTTGAGGGTCTGCGAGGGATCCTCTGTTGATAAACAGCAAGAAAACAGGGACCCCAGTCCTGCCACTGAAAGGAGGAACCACACGAGTTTGCAAGACAACCTCAGGTCCAGAACGAAACCCAACCAGGATGACACGGTGATGGAACAGCTTGTATTGTTTCATATGATGAACTTTGTGGCAATTTGTTTCATAGCAGTAGAAAATGAATACCATTGACGTCATTGAAATTCATGATTTCCAGCAGTGTATGAGTGTGTACATGGGTGTATATGTTTGTGCAAGATATTCTGATCACTTCGTATCTCAATCTGCAGCTGGCCTCAGCGGTCACTCAGAGGCTGACCGCTGCACATGTGTAAGTCACTGACAAATCAGTGTTAGACTGAAAGTTTCAGAGAAAACATTGTCTGAAAGTTTTGCCAGTGTCATACTGCTGCTCATTGGTTTTTCCTTTCCTTTTCACTGGTTTTCCATTTAATTAAATGACAGTCATAAAATATATTTCCTAACTGTAAAACAAAGTGGGACTGAAGAATTTCTTTAGAAATTATACGACATAAAGCAGAAGAAATGATGAACACTCAATAAATTAAAATGCAAGACTAGTTCCTGAAATAATAACTTTGGACATGTGGTTAAAATCCTCGGGCATCTTCTTTCTCATTTATAATTTGGGACAAATTAGACGTGGCTCATAGTTATGTTGTAAAAATGAGAAATAATATAAGTATGGTGGCTGACAAATTGTAGCTATTATGATAACAATGACAGAGAATATGAATGATTTTTATTCAAAGTCATTAAGACAGATAACATTTTATGCAAATTTATATCAGTGGTTTTAAATTTCTGGAAAGAACAATGAATTATGAATAAACATAGTGCACTGAAGTACTGCAGCCTTGATCCCTTCCTGGCCATGTAACCTTGAGAATGTCATAAAACTTTTGGAAGTCCTTATCTCATCTATAACTGACAGGGACAGTATCTACTTTACCTACTTCACAGAGTTTGTGTGAATCTCAAAGATGATATATGTGAAATTTTATTACAATTTCATACAAATACAAGCATTAGAATTATTTCACAGAAGTACATGTTTATAGATATTGAGAAATGAAGAAAATATTTTATAATCGTTTAGCAGAAAATTTATTAAAGCAGTATCTTGATTCATTTACCTACTTATACATTCATAAATTTTGCTTTCAAAAACATCTAAGAGAAATATCCATAAAAATTTGACACTCAACAAAAAGAGATGTCAACATCATGTGTTTGAACTTCACAAGTTGTAACTCACCTCTCGAAAAATATTACAAATTCATCTTGAACAAGCAGGAAAAATAAAGACTTAAAAGGCAACTGGAACACCGGCAAACAGACAGCAGCATGAAGAGCTAAATACATTCCATGCAACTAACAACGAAACACAGAAAGATAACATCAGTAAGCCATAGTCATCAAGTGACAGGAGTGACATAACAATGGAATCCCAGACTAGGAACTGAAACACACTAAAAATGCAGAATTAATTTTGCACTACCTCCTAGCAAGGTTAGGATTTCTCTAAGGTCTCCTCAGACATGCTTTCATTTACTGGACACACTTCAAACCTCCACACGTTAGCTTTGGGAATGGAATGTTTCAGATATATCTGCCACAGAAAATTCTAACTACCCACACGAATCACTTCCAAGCCAGAATCCCTCTTTTGCCATGTATTTTGTTATATAAACAGTTATGTTCTTTACAGATATACCACCTACTTCCTTTAACCCAAATTCTTTGTATGTTGTGAAAAATAGTCATTTTTGATTTTGAAGAGAGGAGATTAGATCACAGCCAGGAAGAAATAGCAAGAAAGAAAAGAAAAAAAAAATTGATGTCAGAGAAACTGAAGGTAGGGGACACCAGAAATAGAAAATAAGAGAGACATTGGAGAAGGGGAAATAGTGAGGAAAATATCCAGTAAAGAAGGAAAATGCAAGCTGAAGGAGAGTTGGCAAGGAGTAAGTAATAAATAAAGTTTTGATTTGGGGGCCACTGTGGAGTGATTGAAGGGGGCTGGAATGTGGTCAGGAGACACTGCTAAGGAAATATTAAATTAGCTAAGTTAACGAGGAGAACCAGATCTCAGGATTTCCATCGTTAAGACAAAAGGAATTAACACCAAGAGAAAGGCAAATTTCAGTCTTAGAATAATAAAATCTCAGCATTGGACAAGTATTTGGAAAAGACCAATGCTCAAATAGTATATCAGACATTGGTGTCCAATAGACACCTGCAAGGGTCAGTTATAAGTAGAAGAAGTGCTGTTTTCTAAACAATCAGCAAACAATCATGGCACCATGTTGGCAATCAGCATTTGAAATGTTAGAACACATTTAAATACCTTTTTCTGGGTCTCTCTGGAAATCAAATTAAATGTAAATTTTATGACACCCTTTTAGTTCCTAATAATAATACCTGACATTTGCATAGATATTCATATTTTATTTTACTTTATTTTAATTTTTTAATGTTTTACTTTATTTATGAGACAGAGAGAGACAGAGCATGAGTGGGGAGGGGTAGAGAGAGAGGGAGACACAGAATCGGAAGCAGGCTCCAGGCTCTGAGCTGTCAGCACAGAGCCCGACATGGGGCTCGAACGTGAGATCATGTCCTGAGCTGAAATCAGAGGTTTAACCGACTGAGCCACTCAAGCGCTCCATAGAGCTTCATATTTTAAAAAGCAAAGATGAAAGGAGAGAATCAACATTTATTGAGTGCCTATGGTATACTAACCATGGTACATACTCTCCCTGAGCATCCCTTGTTTGTGATCTAGGAAAACTGGGTCAGATGGCAGAGTAATGCCTCCAACGTCACATAAATTGTAAAAAATGGAGCCAGAAACTGAACTTGGACAGTTATTTTATTCTTCCATGACAGAGAAAGAAGATGACAGAAGAGGAAAAAGTAAAAATGAGGGTGAAAGAAAGGGAAAAAACGGCATTAAGAAAAATTGCATCTTGTAAAATTAATTGCTGGGCATTAGGCCAAGATTAATGTTATATTTAGACAGAGGAGGAAATTCAGATTCAAACTGTTAAACAATTTGTCTGAGTTTGCTCAGTCACTAAAGAGGCTACATTCACTTCTTTTTTCACTCTAAAAACAAGACTCAATTTTCATAAATGCTGTGTCACATAATTGAATGAGAAACCAGAGCTCATAGTGTGGATCTATCACATCTTAATTGGGTGACCATGGGCACGTCACCCTTCTTCTCTGAATTTCAGCTGTCTTGTCAATGTGGGCTAACAAATGCCTAGCAAACAAGATCTTACAAGGATTACCGACACTATAAAGTATCTTCAGTGCAGATATTCATCATAAGGAGTTGCTGTGCTTAGGTAGATGTTAACCAGACTAGAAGATGTTCAATTGGAAATTAGGAGCGTGTCGGATTCGAGATGTATAAGAACACTTATTTCGGCTTGTCTGGTATCACTAATCAGTAGAAAGAAAAATAAGAGTCAAATGTTCTAATTAAATACCATCATCATCATCACCATCATCATCACTGTCATGATTAATTGAAAAATATTAACTATGCATTGTTATAAATTTTAGTTGCAATTATCATGAAGAAGTGAATCTTACTTGCACTTTTAATAACAGGGGAGAAATTGTATTCAAGAAAAACAATAAATATAAATATTTCATAAATATTATGTATGGCCATTTATTGATAAAGTAAAAGGGGAAAAGAAAGGAATAGGAAAAAAGTAAGAGACTAGTGGAAAGAAATATGTAACCATGTAAATTTAATGTAAAGTAAACATAATACAACTTCTATACTAACACTACATTGGGGAGATGAGAACTTCAGGTGTTTTTGTAGGCAAACAATTCCAGAGTCATTTTTTTGATGTACAAAATTCTTAGATAAAGTTTATCTATATATTTGTCCCTGAAATAATGCCTCATCTTTCCTTCTATGATATGAAAACATACACAGAGTTTGCTTTTGGAATAAGTTTTTAAATATCTTTTCATAGGAAAAAAATCTGAATCTTATGACATTCTATAATGTGAAAGGTAATTAAAGAAGATATTCTGTGACTTTATTTGAACCAGATGAAACTAAATGGACAACTTGGGTTTTTTTACTGACTAGGGCCCATAATTTTTTCAAGTGTATTAGGGAGCTATAATACTTTTAATGAATTCACTTCTATTGCTATGGTGACTGCTCCAAAGGCAACAATGCACCTTAAATAATGATTGGCAGAGAGACCTCTATGTTTAGATTTCCACACTGTTGTGTGCAAGATCAGGGAACTTTAATGATAGCTGACCATGACATGTCTGGAGATAAGAGCTGTTAGGCCCTGCAATTTGACATTTCTCACAACCTAGTCCTACATTTTGAAAGGTAAGTTCTAGTTTATGCAGTCATGTCAAGCAAATGTGTCAAATCATGATATAATCCTAATTAGTGTATGTTTACAACCATTACCCTTGCAACTCTTCAAAATACAAAATAAAGTCAGTTTCAATGTTTCACCAATTGAAGTGCCTTGCAAATTATCATATGTAGATCATAATAGAAATTACCAAGCATTTTTTTTCCATCATATTTTATTATCAAATTGTTTTCCATACACCATCCAGTTCTCTTCCCCTTAAGTGCCCTCCACCATCACCATCACCTCTTTTCCCCCGTCCCCCTTCCCCCTCAACTCTCAGTTCATTTTCAGCATTCAATAGTCTCTCAAGTTTTGTATCCCTCTCTCTCCCCAGCTCTCTCTCCCTCCTCCGCTCCCCCTGGTTCTCCGTTAGGTCTCTCTTGTTTTCCTGTTAGACCTATGAGAG